>JBDJHY010079824.1:0-13815 GCA_039654485.1 Withania somnifera
ACTTCAGATTATGGGGTTGGTTCTCCTACTGGTGGTATAGTAGGTGCCATTATGATCTACAAAATTGAGTCTTGACAGATATAGACTCGAAAATCCCTGAATCAACTTGGAGCTTACCAATAACTGCTGAGTATCCTGTACTCCCACCGAAGATGTCTACTAGATCCTGTGCTTGAAGCATAAAATACAGGTCCCACGTGAGAAACGTTAGTATGAAAGAATATACTGAATATGTAAGGAAAATATAAACACATGTAGGATAATATGAAAACAAATAGTATAAAGTACAAATGTAGAGATAAGGATAAAGACCACATTTACTTATACTTATGGAATCATGTACATTACATTTCTTTCTTTACTTTTCCTTTCTTTACTTTGTAATCTCTTTACACCAAATATTATGAATGACCATCTGATCAGTGGTAAAAGAGCACGACCCATGATAGGCTTTTAGCCCCTGGGATACGGTCCTCAAAAATATACAAATCGGGATCGATCCTAGTATTTATGTTCACCCTTGGTATACCACCCATAATTTTGGGATCGACCCATGCTAGGTGTTCCTTCCATCCCTGGGAAACCACCCAAAAATATTCAGATTTGCTTTACTTTACCTCTTTATTCTTTGAGATTATTATTTTTGTGGTTATGGAATTATTGATCTTTGGGGCTATAGATATATCAAGTGACACATGAATGATCATTTAATGCAGTAACAATGATGTAGGGAGTATATTACACAACCAATGAAATTCTTAGGAGCTGAAATAACACTAGACCTTATTTAACTAAAAGTAGGACTAGATGTGTAGGCTCAAAAAGAAACACATATTGGGGTATCTAAACACATTAAGGAGTAGAAACAAGGTTAGTATCTATATTGGATTTTTTGGGCTGCCATTAGGTGAAATTTTAAAGAAAGAGTAATTAGAGAGCTTACTTTGTAACACAAACAGATTTCATGCCAAAGAATAGGAAATTGAGTAGCCTTAGATAACTTGTTGTATGAATCCACTACTATCCCAAATTAACCTCCTTCCTTTTAGACTATTAATCTATAATAAAGTAAGTGGTAAAACTAGTATTAGTAGCCAGCAACAATTTTGAGCTTTTCAAAATCACTTGAAACAGTAACCAAATAGTAGGCATGTGATTCATCAAACCAATGTTGTTCTTTCAACCCCTTCTCCCCCTATTACTTTTGTGCACCAAATAGATTTTTATAGGTTCTCCAGAATGATATTTTGGTACCATAACTCACCAAAAATAGTATATAAGGTGAAATGGGCAACAAGCTCACATAACATTGAGTTAAGTGATGTATCATTACATTCTCCTTTTACATGTCACTACCATCCAAGATTTTCCCATTGCACACACATAAGAAAACCCCCCAAAAACGTCCAAAATGTCCTTCATCATAGAAACATGAGATTAAACTCATCATCCTATGAGTTCTTAACAAAACACATATAAAATTCTCCCTTAAAACTTGTATATAAGGAGAAGTAAAAATAGCTAGCAACCTTACCTTAATTTTTGAAATTAAACTCCAATCTTGCACTGCTTTAAAGAGATTGAATTACCCTTCAAAGTTAACCAACAAAAAGGCATAAGTCCATTTTAATAATCAAAAGATATGGGCCAGCCACCATGAAGGAAAATCAGTCCATAAATTACAGTTCGTCCAAGATGATTTCCTAACTTTTAGTGGGGGAATAAAACTAAAACCACAAGTATCTTAAATTAACTTGACTTGCAAAGATGTGGGTTTCCTCAAGATCCCTAGGAGAAATTTGGGGTTGCTACTCTCTACTCTCTTTAGACTATGTATTAGCATTGTATATTTATGTTAAAGTGCCAGCTCGGATTTGGGTTACTGGTTAGAGCCCCATTATATTTATTATTCTAGACCATGGCTTATTTTGATGGCTTTTTATCTTGATTATTACCCTAGGTCTACATGACCCCTTCCGGGTGGTTGACATTATCTCTTGAACATAGTGTGTGAGGAGGGAAGAAAATAGTGATTAGAGCCTAGCAGTTATTCCCTGGACCTTAGATGATGGATTTAGAGATGATCAAGACTGTTTTTTAGTGTGTTTGACGAGCATGCATGGTTTTTTAATTGTGGGAACCCGTTTGAGGTTTTAAGTTAAATATTATACTATAGCCTATTTTATTAACTTTATCAATAAAACAACTTTTCATCTACTATATGTATATCTTCCCCAACTGTTGGGTAGTATGGAGTTATTTTCTAACCTGATGTGACTCAACTTTCCTGGACTATCACTATTTTTTCTGAAAGTCCTAGACAACGACTTTGAGTTTTCTACTGTCTTTGAATATGCCTACATGGATAGACTTGAGTTTTTCACTGAGGCATGATATATGGGCTGAGCCCGAGCTTTGGCATTTCTTCCCTGATGACTATGCCTAGATAGTTTATTATGAGATTTTGCATATAGGTTTCAGTACCTCCATCAGTCTTGTCAAACTGGGTCTTCTACATAAGGTATGATATGCGGCCTAGGAGAGGGCTATATATCTGAGTAGTGGTCTATGATTCTAGTTCTTCTTGGGTACTGCCTTATTTACAAAGGAGAGTGTAGGGTTACTATTAAGGCACTTAATTTTTAGCACCCCTTGGTATTACATTCTTTCACACTTATTTGTGCCCTTTGGGATTATTGGGGAAGTCATGTTGGGTTCCTTGTATCCTTTCTATACCTGTTGGTTGTATGGGATGCCAGTAGGTTTAGTCTAATAAATAGATTCTTTGTCCCACCGATAGTATAGGATTCTGAGTAGGATACTACTTGTTATCTTTATTGTTGTACCAAACTATTGGTGGTGAACTTCTTTGACTTCTACGCCTTTTTGTTTATCCACAATAGTGCTATATTTGCATGGTTGCAATGGAGCTCTAGGTACGTGTTGCACAGTTCTTGACTTTCTTATGATTTAGATTCAATGATACCTGATATTCACAGTATATGATGGTGGTTACCATAGTTATTCTCTCTCTGGCTTATAATTGAACTTTACTTTATTTATGCTTGCTTTTACCCGGATGGCCTACGATGCCTACTGGGTACCAGTATTTTTGGTACTCATATTACACTCCTAAATCTTTTTTTGTGATACAGATCCAGACATGAGTTAGCAGGGAGGAAGTGATCATGTGGGTTATATAGGATCTACTTTGGAAACATGGTGAACAGTTGGCATTCAAGTTGGCCAGTTCTCCTTCTGATGTAGTGTCGTCCTAGTGTTGTCCAAGACAGATGTTTATAGTTTTTCCATGAGTTGTATCTTAGTTTTTCTATATAAATAGAAGTTCTACCATCATGATACCAGGTTCTGGGGGTTTACTCTCTATGTACTATTCCACTTTCTTTTGACCGTAACCACATCTTCTCTTCATCTCACTTTTTTTCTTCTTCTAGTGCTAGATATTTCCCCATCTCTTACCGCTCTAGGATGGGTTTATACTTGTCTATAGGCGGGATATAGATGCCATCACAACTTGATTTTTTGGTCAAAGTATTATCAGAGTTTTAACTTCACCGGTTTCCTTGGATATAGGGGCAAGTGTCCGGTAGAGTCCCATGAAATGGTATGTAGACATTGGCCTAAGAAGTAATAGGCCCCATAGAGGCATATAGATCCATTTAGTCCTCCTTACAATTAGCCGATAGTAGTAAAAATATTTACCCCTTAGGGGCACATTTACGGGGTCTCGAGGCTGTGTTGTCCTGGTTTATTCAGCAAGTGGTTCCGATCATGACAGATACTAGGGTTTCTATGAGTGTGGAAAGATAGGCCATTATTACAAAGAGTGTCCACAGCATTGGGTTTCTTATCTGGAAGCACAGACTATAGTGTTTCTTCAGACAAGACAGTCACCAGCTAGAGGTGGTTGTATAGTGGCTCGCGGTACCCGTAGTAATGGATAAGGGGTTATAGAAGGGGGCTAATGGGGAGATAATCAGTTCATTAGATGCTGCCAGTTATATGCTATACCCGATAGAACCAAAACCAAGGCTTCTGATATTGTGATCACGGGTATTTTAATTGTTTGTAGTTGTCCTGCTTTGGTTTTTTTATCTTGGTTCTACTGATTTTTATGTTTCTGTGTATTTTCACCCCGGTTTGTCATTTTTTATGATCCTATACCTACACCATTGAGAGTAGCCAGTCCGATAGGATATTTTTAGTTGTGAACCTAATTCACCAGGCTTCTGTTGCACAGGAGTTTGACACTCGAGCCGATGAGAACACAGTTTCCTTTGTAACCTTGAACAAGGTTGGTGGTTTCCTGAAAAGGATGGACCTGGTTCGCAAGTATGCTTTCGGTAAGATGTTGATCGTTGGTTCTGAGCCCCCATTCAAGGTGCAGGGGTTGTGGCTTTTCCGTGGAAAGGAAATTCCCAAGTTTGTTATGGATGAAGTATATGACATGGAGCTCTATGAATGGAAGGAAGTTGACATCAATGATGAAGCCCAGAAGGAGCGTGTTAGCCAAATGATTGAAGATCACGAGCCTTTTGAGGGACAGGCTCTGTTGGACGCGAAGTGCTTCAAGTAAACAGCATTGTATTGCATTTGTCAATGTTACCTTTTGCCTGAGGTTGTAGTTTACTCTGGTTTTGTCCTCCCAAATTTACTTAGATTCTTGTTTTAAGTACCAAGAAACACTCCAAATTTGTAGTGTGTTTTCCGAGTTACTGATTTTGCATACTTCATGGGACACATCTGTGGTTGAATTATATTATCCTTTTTCAAGTAAAGCAGTTTTGAAAGTTCTTTCAGGGGAATCACCCCTTCTCATAGTTGCTGCATGCTTACGTAAATATAGGCTGATAAACTTTTGCTTGATTTTTGTTGTAGTATCATCTTACATTTATAGGGTATTAGAGTATACTCCCTTTGCTGAAGATGTAAGATTCTAGGAGTCTGGTACATCAAAGGCTTTGGTATAGTGATAGTATTGCAAGTTGGCAACACAATGTGTGGTGTGGGATAGGTCTTAGGTGCAAGTGACAAGTTTGGATTTGCCCAAATTTGAATCTTCGTTTCCTTTAGACTTCGCTTCCTTGGGTATCTTGCCTCTTACAGCACATTACTGATATGAAGAGTGGTATTTAAGCGGATTGAGATATTTTATATATGGGAATTTTGGGTTGTGGTTATGGTTATAAATTTTGGGTTACCTTTGCCCGTTAATATCCGCCATCGAAGCATACTTGCCTGTGGACTCTTATTTGAGACGAAAAAAGAGGTATGGTGGTACCAGGAGCCAATATTGAGATGAAGTGGTCGTACTACTTTTTGGCACTTAATACAAGCTTGCATCAAACAATCAGATGAGAACGAACTAAAATAGTGCAAGTCATCGGGTCAAAATGTAGTTCATTCCAAACAACAAATTATACTAGTATTATTTACGAATAGACCTTATGGGTTACTAAATTACTTTTAGGTAGCCCATCACTTGGTTCTTAAAAGTCGTTAATTCACAACATATTGAATTTGCACATCAGTGTAAGCTGTCATACTTTTTGTGAATCAATCAACTACTCATCAATCCCAAAGGTATTAATTCAGGTAGTAGCATTTAAAGGAAGTAAACTATTTCTTATGCAACCTTCCGTTTTTTCTTGCAAAAACAGAGGTAAATCATACATTTTGGCTTTCCCCAAAAAAAAAAAATGGTGTCATATTTAGGGAATATTGGTTTAAATTTTGTGTTGAATTGAAGCTGAGCGGAGAATCTGTGTTGCCTGCAAAATCCTACCTATTATGTTGTTTAATAAAGAAATTATGAATGAGCTGTTCATCTTCTGCACCTGCTTTAATTTACACCCTGAAAGCACTAGAGGAAATTTGCTACTGACTAGGCAGTATCTGTTTTCGCAAATGACTTGTTGCCAAAGTGTGCAGCTATTTCTAAACATTTTTGGAAATACTTCATACATTTAAAATACTTTTAATTTAAAAACGCCTATATGCCAAATACAATAAACAATTTCTCTGAGAAGCTTTCTTCTAAAGTAAGTAACATATTTACCTGGCTAATAAAAAAGTTCATCTCAGTAGAAATATTTCTGTAATATCTTCTTTTCTTCTTGCAAATGCAAGCATAAGATCCTATCCATCATCACATTTGTAACTGTTAAAATGTCTAGGATTCAGTAATATTACTTTTGTTAGTCCTAATTAATTCTTTGCCGGTAGTTTTACATGGTGTTATCTAACCACTTCTGTGTGTGTAGCAAGGAGCCATTTCTGACACTGATTTAGTTTAATATGGTTGTATTCCTTCTCTATATCGTCTGATAACGTGGCTCACCTTTCTCTTGAATTTTTTCTCCTTGCAAGAGTGTTCTGGATGGTTATAATGGAACAGTCATGGAATACGGGCAGACCGGGACAGGAAAAACTTACACTCTTGGACGATTTAGAGAAGAGGACACTGCTAATCAAGGGATAATGGTTCGTGCAATGGAGGATACTCTTGCTGAAATTACACCAGAGAAACTTTCTCTGTCTCTTATTTTAAGGTTTTCTTTCTTCAACAGAACGGAGGCTTCCTTCTTTTTTAAAAACTTTTTAATCACTTTTATTATCATACCTGATAATAGCTGGGTCCAGTTTCATTTGCATCATTGGTTTTTTCTTGCTTGTTTCTGTCTAAGGTGTATAAAGTTAAGTTGGTTACTTGTTAGTGCAGCTTTATATGGAGAGTATTCAGGATCTCCTAGACTGTGAATGACAACATATCAATTGTTGAAGATCCCAAAACCGGAGATGCTTCATTACCTGGGGCTACTACATTGGATATCAGAGACCAGAAGAGTTTCCTTGAACTCCTGCTGCTGACACTAAGTTAAACACACAATCTTCCCGAAGCCATGCTATGCTGTTGGTTAGAAGATTCTATCTCTTGTGGGTTATGGAGTTTTGTATAACTTTTAGATTGTGAAAATACTGGTAGCGGCTTGACCATTGTTCTTGAGCCTCTTCACAATCCTGCCAATGGATATGGACATCAACAAATTTCAATGTTACAGAACTTTTGTTTTCTATCTCAGGTATATGTTGAAAGGTCTGTCAAGGGAAGAGATTCTGGTATTTCATCTGCAAACGGGAATACTTCTCACACAGCTAAAGCATTCAAACCACCTGTTGTGCCGAAAGGCAAACAGTTGTTGTGGATCTTGCTGGTGCAGAATGTATAGACAAATCAGGTGTGCCATCATGGTTTATGGGAAAATTTAACTTCTATAGCTTTTATTATCCATAACTGGAGCAACATGTTTCTGCTTACGGAAACCGTTTTGTTCTAGGATGGTAATAATTTTATGTATTGTTCATATCATGTTTGAATGGGTTGAAACAATTCTATTACTTGACACAATTGACGCTAAGTAATTCCAAGGAGTTAATTGAGTTGTTACTTTGGGGAGGCTTCAATGTGTGTATAAGCAGATGCTCATATGTTATGCGTATATAAGCAGAGGTTCTCAACGATCCAAAGAATTCTGTGTCTAAGGAAGGTCAATTCTGATGATGATGAGCAGATACTTCCGGGGGAGTGAGTTTACTTTTTGAGCACCTTATATGTGGTGTTTTATGTATTAAAGTTTTATTTAGCTATAGTTCACAAAGTCATATTGTATTGTGCAACATTGATATGCCACTGCTATAAAATTTGGTATATTTAATGTGCTTTAGGTTAGTCTTGGAAAGCGATGCTAATTCTATTAGGAGAAGAATGAAGTTAAAGTTTACTTTCTATTCTGAAGATTATGCTGGTTGTATTGTTTTTCCGAGGGTAAGTTGTTGTATTTTGTGGAGCCTGATCGTACTCTCTTTTGGTTTCCAATCCTATTTGGAATAGGCTTTGGTTTTTTATTCCTATTTGGAGTTGGTTTTTGGCTTTTAATAAAGCACTCCTCATTATCTATAAATAGGGATACTTGAGAGTATTATGTGTAAGACTCAATTGGTGTTTATCTTTGAAAGACAATAACACATAAGAGAAGCTTCTTGAGAGAGCTTTCACCAAGAGTGTAAGAGAGAATTGTAAACACAACTCCTGATTTGGGTATATAGTGAAATTTGCGGCGGCAAAGTGGACGTAGCTCTCGCATTAAGAGCGAACCACTATAAATCTGTGTGTATTATTTATTCTTTGTCGATTTAAATTATTTTTTGTTAAAGTCAGATTTGGGGCTTAAATCCTAACAATTGGTATAAGAGCAACAACTTGAGTTGTGATTCAGAAAACGATGGGAGATGAAGATGCTTCGGCACACGGGATTGAAAAATTCGACTGTACGAATTATGTGTTCCGGAGAATGCAGATTGAGGATTATCTGTACGGCAAAAAGCTTCATCAACCGCTGAGTTCGAAGCTGGAGAAGATGGAGGAAGCCGAGTGGAATTTGAAATTCATTCGATTGATATTGTTGAAAAACGTTGCTCACAACGTGGCGAATGAGAAGATCACTGCATGCATGATGAAGGTTCTGTCCGATATATATGAAAAACCTTCAGCTAACAATAAGATATTTCTCATAAAGAAACTCTTTCACCTAAAGATGGAGGAAGGTGCTGCTATTGCGACATACGTGAACGAATTTAACACGATTGTCAATCAATTCTCATCGGTTGAAATCGAGTTTGAAGATGAATTTTGAGCCCTAATTCTTTTGACTTCTCTGCCAAATAGTTGGGAGCCAAGACTACTAGTGAGTAATTTTATCGGTAGTGCTAAATTGAAATTCAATGGTGTTAGAGAACATATTCTTGATGAGGAGTGAAGAATAGATTTTGGGGAGACATCAATGAGTTCTGCCTTGAATGTGGAGAACAGAGGAAGAAATTGTGATAGAATACAACTGAAATAAAGGCAGGTCAAAGTCAAGGAATGACAGGGGTCAATCCGGACCCAGAAAACCTTTTGAGTGCTGGAAATTTGAAAAATCGGGTCACATCAAGAAGTACTGCAAAGCACTACCCAAGAAGGAGGACAACAAGGGTGGAATCAATGCCGCCACTCAAGACATCAGTGATGCACTCTTGTTGTCTGTTGACACTCCTATCGACTCTTGGGTACTCGACCCAGGAGCGTCTTTTCGTACCTCCGCACACCGTGACGTCACGGAGAACTATATTGTCAGCAGTCACGAAAAAATCTATCTAGCAGATGAAAAGCCCTTAGACATTGTTAGAGTCGGGAACATTACTCTAAGAATGTCAAATAACCAGATATGAAAGATCACAAGGGTCAGATATGTGCCGAAGCTGATGCATCTAATTTCAGTTGGTCAGCTTGATGACGAAGGGCACCATATTACCTTCGGTAGTAAGGCTTGGAAGGTAAGAAAAGGCGCTATGGTGGTTGGTCGAGGTCACAAGACGGGTACTCTTTAAATGACAATGAGCTGTCATGATACGATTGATATTGTCGGCAATAGCAAAAAGTCAGAGTTGTGGCATTACATACTGGTATATGAGAGAACGACATGAAACTTTTGGTAACTAATGGCCTGCTTCTAGGGTTGAAAAAGGTGGATCATCACATGTGTGAGAACTGCATTCCTGGAAAGCAAAGACGAGTCAGTTTTTCAAGCACAGTAAGGGATCTGAAAGCTAAGAAGCTAGAATTGGTGCACATTGACGTGTGGGGACCAACCCCTATTGCTTCACTTGGAGGATCATAGTATTATGTGACCTTCATTGATGATTCAACGAGAAAAAGTATGGGTTTATTTTGTGAAGAATAAATATGACGTGTTTGTTTTCAAAAAGTGGAAGGTTATGGTTGAGAACGAGACAGACCTCAAGTTGAAGACTTTGATGTCCAACAATGGTGAAGAGTACATTGACGACGACTTCAAGTAGTATTGTGCTGATAATGGGATTCAAGATGTTGAAGACTAATCCAAGTACACCCCAGTAGAATGTGATAGCAGAAAGAATGAATCGAACGTTGAACAAGCGTGTCCGAAGTATGAGAATACAAGCTGGACTGCCCAAGACTTTTTGGGCATATGCAATCAACACTGCAACCTACTTGACTAGTAGAGGACCCTCCATTCCTCTGGGCTACCGAATTCTACAAGAGGCTTGGAGTGATAAAAAGACAAATCTTTCTTTTCTGAAAGTGTTTGGTTGCTTGTCTTATGTTCATATTCATGATGCTGGTAGAAGTAAGCTTGATCCGAAATCTAAGAAGTGTTATTTAATTGGTTATGGTGACACCGAGTTTGATTATCTATTCTGGGATGACCAACATTGGAAGATCATTCGAAGCAAGAACGTCGTCTTCAATGAGGAAGTAATGTACCAGGACAAGATGCGAGATAGCTAAAAATTAGAGTATCTGCAAGGCAGGAGTAGAAAATTGTGGACCTGAGAGACATCCCTATAGCAGAAGAGCAAGCAGGTCGAGAGGAAAATTGACAAGACAGTGATGGAGAGGTAGATGAGAACGTTGACTCCGAGTCAAATCAGAGGACGCCAGTCACAGAGTTGCGGCGATCATCCAGAGTCAGCAAACTAGTTTACAGGTTCTCTTAGTCTCTTAACTACATCTTTCTCATCTTTCTCACTGACAAAGAAGATCCAGAAAGCTATGAAGAAATGATGCAAGTTGATGAGTAGATCAAGTGGGAGCTGGCGATAAAAGATAAGATAGACACGCTATCGTCCAATCACACATAGGAGTTAGCTGAGTTACCATAGGGGAAGAAGGCATTGCAGAACAGGTGGGTCTACTGGATAAAAAAGGAACATGATGGAAGTATGCGCTACAAAACGAGACTGGTTGTAAAGGGATTTCAACAGAAAGAAGAAATTAACGACACAAAGATCTTCTCTTCCATGGTCAAGTTGGTGACAATCAGAATAGTTTTTGGGCTGGTAGCCAAGGAAGACCTATATCTTTAACAGATTTACGTGAAGGCGACCTTTCTCCACGGTGACTTGGAGAAGAAAATTTACCTGAAGCAACTCGAGGGCTTTGAGGTCAGAGGAAAGGAGAAGCTGGTGTGCAAGCTTCAAAATGGCTTGTACGGACTAAAATAGGCTTCGAGACAGTGGTACAAGAAGTTCGACATGTTTATGAAGAAAGTCGCGGTGTGAGGCAAATCATTGTTGCTATTTCAAGAGACTTGAAGACTGCTACATGATATTTCTCCTTTACGTCAGTGACGTACTGATTGTGGGAGCAGTCTACATGAGATTGTTAGACTGAAGTTGTCAAAAGAATTCGTGATGAAAGATTTAGGAGTTGCGAAGTAGATCCTCGGGATGAGAATTATGAGAAGTAAGGAGGGCCTCAGGATTTCACAAGAGGAATACGTGAAGAAGGTTCTCAAGAGGTTCAACATGGATGATGCGAAACCCATTAGCACTCCTTTGGCAAGTCACTTTCGGTTATCCAAAAATGACTCATCGGTGACCGAGGATGAGATGACGTATATGGATAAGGTTCCTTATGCCTCTGCAATTGGCAGTCTTATGTATGCGATGGTATGTGCAAGATCAGACCATACACATGCAGTGAGAGTTGTCAGTAGATTTATGAGCAACTCTAAAAAACAGCATTGGGAGGCTGTGAAGTGGATCTTCAGGTATCTAAAGGGAACCTCAAGTTCATCGTTGTGTTTTCGAAAGTCAAAAGCGGGTTTGCACGGATACGTTGATGCTAACAATGGTGGTGACGTTGATAGTAGGAAGAGCACATATGGTACGTTTACACCTTTGGAGGTACTGCGATTTGTTGGGTTTCAAAGTTGTAGAAGATAGTAGCTCTCTCTAGTTGCGAGACTGAGTACGTAGCTGTGACGGAGGTTGCGAAGGAGATGATTTGGCTACAATCCTTTCTACAAGATCTGAAGCAGATCACAAGGAGAGCGTATTATATTGTGATAGTCAAAGTGCCATTCAGTTGGCTAAGAACCCGGTCTACCATGCTCGACATGCTCGAAGGAAGCACATACAACTTCGATATTACTTCATCAGGTCAGCTTTGGAAGATGGAGTACTATAGCTTAAGAAGATTCCATAAAGTCAGAATTCAGCAGATATGTTGACAAAGACCGTGCTATATGATATTAACTCCTTGGATGAGGATCGGATTCGCCGCTGCAGATGGAGATATATGATGAGATTAGTCTCCAAGTGGGAGATTGTTGTGTTTTGTGGAGCCTAATCCTACTATTTTTTGGTTTTTAATCCTTTTTGGAATATGATTCGGTTTTTATTCCTATTTGGAGTTGGTATTGACTTTTAATAAAACACCACTCATTATCTATAAATAGGGATACTTGAGAGAATTATGTGTAAGATTCAATTGGTGTTTTTCTTTGAAAGATAATAGCATAAAAGAGAAGTTTCTTGACAGAGCTTTCACCATGAGTGTAGGAGAGAATAGTAAACACTACTCCCCTTTTGGGTTTATAGTGAAATTTGAGCGGCAAAGTGGACGTAGCTCTCGTATTGAGAGTGAACCACTATAAATCTATGTGTATTGTTTATTCTTTGTCGATTTAAATATTTTCTGGTAAAGTCGAATTTTAGGGCTCAAATCCTAACATAAGTGTCCATTGAAATTGTCTCCAAACAGGGGTTACTATAACTATGATTTCACTAGTCTCTTCTTCGCAGTTCATGCGTGTAATAGACATGATTTTCTTTTCTTTGAACTTTAAAATATACCTAAGCTACCGTATGTGATTCTACATGCTCCTGGAACCTTTGGAATGTCGTGCAATTATAGTGAATAGTAACAGTGAAATAGCTTTCCTGTCATCTTCCTAAATCTGGTTCTATGAATATGAAAAAAATATAACTTTGTTTTTGCTGCTTATTTTTCTCATTTGGCAGTCGTCAGTGCTCTCTGCTTCTATGGAAGTTGCCAGGCTTAAAAAGTTGTTTGAAATGAAACTACTTCAAGGAAAGCTGCAGAAGAGGAAAGTGACAATCTTAAAAATCAACTAGCGCAATGCAAAAAGTTAAGAGGTAATGATTTGTCTGAAAAGTCTTTTGATCGTTGTACGTATCTCAATTGCGGTGTGTATATTGCTCATGATGATGTTTGTGATATCGTAGGCTGCTTGAAATTCTGAGATTTTAAAGCTGTGGAAAATGCTAGATGATGAAAAACATCAGAAACCAAAGCTTGAAGAAGAAATTGTTCTAATACAAAGCCAGCTGTTGCAATTAAGTTTTGAAGCTGATGAGGTAAAAGCAATATTTATCTTCAAAGTTACTGACTTGGTATTGTTGGAGAGATCATTGGATTTATACGACCTTACTTTTACCATGGTTGACCACCAGACAAGAAAGAAAAAGTTCAAAACTTGAAGCAGCTTCTATAGAGTCGACTATGTCCTCTATCTCTCAGAATTTCCTGAAGTGAAGTCGCTTTGTTTAGACCTTTAGGCATGTAATCATGAATCATACACACACTAAACTGCTCCAACCTTAATTGTCTAGATCACGCTTGAGCTAAACATGCTTAATCAAAATTAGGCAGCCAGGGAAGGATAAGGTGTTTCAGCTGGCTGCTATCTTTCCCCTCATGTTCTGGTTGTCATTCTTCTGTTTTTAAAGTTCTTATTGCATATCACTTTGGTATAAGTGCTTATTTTGATGAGGAGCTTATGACTGCCGTGGTAGCACTTTCTCTCTGTCCCTTTTCTCCTGCCTCTCGTCCCTCACTTCCTGCACCACCAACGGAACTTTAGAATAGATTTCACTGTGCTATTGGCAATATTATAGTTGGTATAT
>JBDJHY010079932.1:0-13814 GCA_039654485.1 Withania somnifera
AAGTCGGTCAGAGCCTTTGTCATGCCTTGTTTACAATATACTGATATAATCACAATCTAGACACTCAGTCAGAGTTGCGGCTGTGTTTTTACCACATTCTCAATCAAGGTACCATGTCCAACCAAAAATCAATATCAACAAGTAAGATAATCTCACAAGACATGGTTCAAGATTCATAATCAAGTCTCATCATGAGTAATCATCACGTACCAACCAGAGAAAGTATCACAACTTTGAGATTTCAATGTAATAACATAGAGTCCTATTGGGAAATTTATAGCAAGAATAGTCTTTTACTTCTAATTTGGCCTTCTGGGCATCAATATTTTCGATATAAAGGATTTCATGTATTTATCATGGGTAATTTCAGCAACAAAAATACAATTAGGTCTCAAATTTTATTCAAGTCTTCATTTCCAACAACATGTTTTGAACAAACAATTTACACTACATTTCAAGTAAGATCATGGTTCAAAAAATTCATCAAGTTTGTTCGTTACCACCACTTGTTCATTTTAAAACCAACATGGTAGATAATACTAATTTTCCAAAGCACCCATATCACCTTAAACCATAAGACAATTAGCAAGATATTGTAAATAATTTTTGAAACCCATGAAACCTCAACTTGCCCTAATTTCAATGAACCAAGCTACTCAAGTGTTTTCCCCTTTCTATTAGCCTCCAACCTTGCACAATCTAGTGAACCAAATAAGACTTACAACAAAATATTCAATAATCAACAAAAAATATCAAGTTTTAGCCATTTTCAAGTTCTACACTTAACTTACTATTTTAGGCTTTAAAACCATGAAATTATTGATGAAATCATGTTAAAGTAGTGGGGAATCTATGAAATTATGATTGGGGAACTTACCCAAGTGATTAATCTTGAAAATCTAGATCCACTATTCAAAAAATAGAGTTTTAGGGTGAGTGATTGCATGAAACGTGAGGAACAAAACATAAATTTTTGGTTTAAAAATGTTCAGGCATAGAGTTCCTTCATTACGATCGCGACCCCCAACCATATGATCGTGATACCCTCACAGATAATTTTCTGTAATTGCGGATATGGTCCATGTGGTTGCATCCCATTACAACCCAAGACTTCGCGATCGTGGCCTATTGTATCCTAGACCTTCGCGATCATATTCGTCACCAAGAGATTGAAATAAAGGTCATAAAGTTGTGACATAACAGTAGAAACAACAAGTATAGCAATCAAAACTGACTCCAAATAGACCCTAGGGATTCATTCAGAACCCTTTGATGACAAATCATAAATGCATCCATACTAATTTGGTAACAAAACTATATATATGAAACCATCGAAATACGGAAATGATGTCTCCTTGACCCAATACTCGCTAAGAGTCCATTTTTTACTAAACTCACCCAAAATGAAAACAATACCCTCGGGTTCATGAAAAATATAAAAGACCTCATTTTAGGTCAAATTACACCTCCTAAACCCAATGAAATAATTAGATTTTCGATCCAAGCAATCTAAGACTAGATTTTGACCCAAGTCAACATTTCACTCATAAACTCAACTTTAGCCCGTCTAAATGCTCAAACTCTCCATGAAAGATATAAAATAAGAGACGAGAGTGTAACTAGACCAAACTTAACATTCTGAGGCTGATGGAACTGACAAAATTCTGATACTCTAGATGACCCCTAGAGTTTCACATTTTGAATTTACAGTCTCTAAAACTCAAAATTCTCAAATTTTTACATCAAGTATCATCCCACACACAAACCAACCATGGAACCATATTTAATGTGATATAATGGGACTATGGGAAGCCCAAAACAATTAAAACACTCAAAAAAATGCAAAAATGACATTTAGGATCATTACAAAACTGTATCCATTCCCATAGTTACACGTAAATAATAAAATAGGATTATTAGTCAAATTTCAAAGATAAAATAATAAGAATCAAAAATAAGGTAACGATGTAACCACACTTGATCCATCATTACATAAAATGAAATATTTTGTCGTAATAATTTATTTAAATACAATAAAATTTAAATGACAGTTAAAATAAATATTGTATTTAACTAACAATACGTTAAGTAACAACCACCCAAACAAGCTGCTAGTGAGCTGGAATATTCAATGAGGTGGTCCAGGAAACTAGTAGGGATATATTCTGAAGGGCTTGTTTGACAGGTTATTCATTTTCAATCAATGAAATAGTTTTGATATGGATAATAGGAAATTGGGTGGTTCCTTTAGGATAACAAGGATATCATCAAAGATGAACAACCTAATTCTTTGATGCTAGATATATAATGAAACCTAATCACCTTGTTTTTCATATCTTCTTTCTTAAAAATCTTCAAAAATTAGTAGGAAATACAAGGGAAAACATTTCTCATTACAAATGATAGAATATATATATATATATATATATATATATATTATGAGCATGTGTGTTGCACTTGTATCCCATCAAAATTAGTGCAAACTAGTTTTAAATGAAGTACTATTAGAAAAAGTTGTTTGTTACATAAAATTTGAAGGATAAATATGCAAGTTCAAGGTGAATGGTGATTTCATTTTGATTGATCTTTATTATCGCTGCAAAGCATAGTTTATGAAACTTTTAATCAAGTGGAGTCAAAGAAAAATGTCTTTCATTTTCCGGGATTTAAAGAAACATTTCTTTAGTAGAATATATTCTACTTCTTTGATCAATAATATTATAGTCTATATCTACATACAATCAACTAAATTGGTTTCACTTTTTCTAATTCAGTTCTTATAACGTATTAAATATTCACCTTGATAATTGCATTTAATTTTTATATATATTATTATTTCAACTAAAACTATTTTAAATATGAATAGAAACCACATCGATTAAAGTTGCAAATAAATGGGGAGATGGTATACTCCATTATCGGGGTCGCCTTTATGTTCTAGATGTAGATGAGTTGTGAAAGAAGATCTAGACAGAGGCTCATAGTTCCAGATATTCCATTAGCCCCAGTTCAACTAAGATAGACAGAGATCTGAGAGAGGTTTATTAGTGGAACAGGATGAAGAAATACATAGCTGATTTTGTGGCTAAGTCTCCTAACTGACAACAAGACAAACTAGAACATCAGAGGGAAACAAGTGAGTTATAGAGTTTTGGGATTCTATCCTGGATATGGAAGGTAATCAATATGGAATTTGTCATCAGTTTACCTCAAACCCTTAGTTATCATAATTTTATATGGGTGATAGTAGACCTCATGACTAAGTCAGCCCACTTCTTCCCAGTTCACACCAATTACTCAGCAGAGGGATATGAGAGGATCTACCTTTTATAGATTTCCAAGATGCGTGAAGTGCCTTTGTCTATTGTTCAGACCGAAGTATAAAATTCACTTTAAAGTTTTGGAGATTATTTCAGAGTGGTCTTGGTATCTAGGTTCATCTCAGACAGATGGTTAGGCTGAGGGGGACATCTAGACTCTAGAGGATGTGCTGAGGGCATGTGTAATTGAATTCAAAGGTTTGACATGACCAATTACCTTTGATTGCAGAAGCGGGTTCAAAACTTTAAGTTTGTGGATTCCTAATAAGATAAATTAACATTGTTTTAAATGACTTAAATTAGAATTTCTTAAAAGGAAAAAAATGGGCAACATGTGTTGTGAAGAAATGGGACTATATATATTTGTTTTAAAAAGGAATTTATTTGATGGTGTAAAAAGGAAGAAAAAAAATAGGTAGAAAGTGCTTAAGTGAGATTCGATCCCACGTCCTGGAAAGAAAACAAGTTCGGTTATGTCCTTTGTTCTACTGGACCAACTAACAATATTTGATTGTTGGTTTCTATTAACAAAACTTTTACATTATAACTATTTTTAAATATAATTATGGAATTTCTGAAAAAGGTAGGGGGTTCTTACCGAACCCATATGATATACGATAGGTCTGTCCCTGTTCGATAGAGTTTTCATACAATAATAGTTATCACTCAAGTATCCATATGGCCCCATTTGAGGCTTTATATGAGAGAAGATGTAGATATTCCATTGGATGGTTCGAGGTAGGTGAGGCACTAGGATTGGGCTAGAGTTAGTTCATGATGTGACTCAAAAAGTTCAGATCATCATAGATAAATTAGGACATCTCAGAGTAAGAAAAAGTCTTATGCAGATGTGACGAGAAAAGATTTAGAATTTGATGTTCATGATTGGGTATGTTTGAAAGTATCTCCTATGAAGGGAGTTATGAGATTTGGAAAGATAGGAATGCTAAGCCCCTACTATATTGGTCCATATTAGATCTTGAGGAGATTTGGATATGTAGCATGTGAGTTGGACCTTCCAGCAGAGCTAGAAATAGTCCACCTGATCTTTTACATATCTTTTTTTAGGAAGTGCATGCGATATGCATCCTTGGAAGTGCTATTAGAGAGTACCAAATGTTCGAGAAAGTCTGACCTATAAGGAGTTCCCAGTTCAAATCCTAGATCTCTAGGTTCATAGGCTCTAAAACAATGAATTTGCATCCCTTAAAATTTTATGATGAAAATAGTCAATTGGGGGACCTATATGGAAGTAGAAGAAAATATGATGACTAAATGCCCATACTTGTTTCCTCCCAGTTCCAGCTCAGTCTGATTAAATTATCCTCTTGGTTCAATTATTCTTGCTTTGTTAGTTACATGTTACATGTAGAGTTGCATGAGTCCCATAAAGTGTATTCATGCTTTATCTGGTGAGTTCATGGTAGATAATTCCAGTTCATGCATAGTATCATTCTAGTTCATTTCATCTCAATTAGTAGCTTATTCATGGTTAGTTCAGTCCAGATAGGCCAGTTAATATCATATCCATGACCAGTTCAACCAATTAGTCAGTTTTAGTAATCAAATTCCATTTTATTTCATCTTTAGCCTTCATTCAAGGATGAATGATCTCAAGAGGGATATATTCTAATACCCCATACTTGACTCAGTCTTAAGAAATATGAAATTTTGTTCCCACGAGACCACGAGTTGGGTTACAACTCATGGAGTAAGACACCACGACTCGTACTATCACTCATGATACAAACAGTAATTAAGAAATTTATTCCAGGTAACCATGTGTTAAGGAACGACTCGTGATATTCAAACCACGAGTCATACTTGTGGTACCATTGACAGAAGACTGTTCCCAATCCTAGTTCCCATGAGTCATTTCACAAGTCATGAAGCAACATACCATGACTCATAGTATGGACTCATAGAGTGATGATCAAATTCTAATAAGTCATCTTTAGTACCATGAGTCGAGTTGCGACATTTGGAATGCCATAAGTCATACCACGACTCATGGTATGTTGCTGCTGCATTCTAGATTAGAAATCCTAAGGGATATTCGGTAATTTCCCTAGTATTTTTCCTTTATTCTGGTTTCATTAGGTTTTCTTAGGGGTTATTATAAATATCCTAACCCTATCATTTCTATTATTTTCACAAATGTTAGACAAAAACCTTGATAGTTTCTCTCTGACTCATCTAAAGTTCTTTAAATTGTTCAAGAACTTTATCACAAATTAGTTCAAAGCCTTCTATCATGTACGTGGGCTAATCAACATGTGTTTCCTCTCTCCGTTGTACCCAAATCCCTAAATTTTCACTTAAGCATAAGTTATAGATATTGATCAAAATCTCAAATCCCTCTTTTATGATGAAATTTCTCTTATTTCATAATTCTTGATGGTTATTGCTGAAATTGTATATTGTGGCATGATATTTTGTAATAATTACAGAATCACGATAACTGGAGTCAAATTTTATTATAATGTAACTCATGAGTTGAGCTACATTAATAGAGTCAGAATCAGAGTCAACAAGTTTATTTGTCAATCTTACAGGGTTTAAGCCTGTTTTACACTTGTCAAAATTTTCATAAAAATAATGATATTTCTGATTTAAAATAACCTAAGAATAGTTTGGAGTTATTTATTTACAATAAATTTTTCAATTTTTCCTAAATTAAAGGCCCATTCGAAAATTAGCTAAAATTTTGAAGGAAGAGAACCATATCAATTAGGCAACCTATTTGCCTAAAGAGGCTAGACAATTTTACTTGGTCAATTGGTAGTTCCAGTGGTCAAGAAGAGGAGCATAATAATTTTAGTTTTAAAAGTAGTATTAATACCAAGAAGATTTAGAACGAGGCTCTATTCCATTGATTACGTGCCACCATAGGTTTTGATGGCCTAATTAGGCTAGAGGAAAGGCTTAGTGGATCCACTAGGTATATGATCAGGTTCTATACTTTTGGCAGGATATAGTGCACTTATGACTCGGGACACATGTTTAACTCTATGTTTTCTCACATGATTTACTGTCGGTTATAGAGGCTTTCACTGCGTTCAACTACCAGTTATTTTGGAGAAGTTTTAACTTGGTATCTAAATTGCTTTGTTAAAACTAATGTGTAATGACCCTCAGGTTCAGCTTTATATTCCTATTATTTCTCTGTATTTAGAGCGTCCTTGTAACTTCCCTAGGTCATTTGTGACTTGATAAGGCTGGTAATTTTATTTCCTGATAGTTTTATAGCTTGATTTCTTTCTAATTATCGTTACTTCAGGCCTTCCTCATCTTAAATGACCTTAAATTTCCTTTTCATTGATTTCATAGAGTCCAACATACCGATTATATAAAGATTTCATATATGGATTGTCAAAATCAGACTCTATTTTCATTCTGAGCCTCAATTATTCAAATAAAGGTTGGCTAAGAACCAAAGCACCATAATCACGGAGTGTAAGGTGACCAAGGGTCGTGATTGTGTGTCCTGTGATGCAATCACATGACCTTTTAGCAATCCTATATAAATCTTTTCCTTTATTTCTTGACAAACATCACATATATTTCTTTCAATTTCTTTGATTCTAGAGCTTAAATCAGTTTAAGTAAAAAGTTTAATATAGTTTTGGTCTATAGAATCGTGTTCCGGTAGTTCTATGATTGTTTCTACTAGTAATTCTTTGATTCTTATTTAGTTGTAGAGTTTTCTATATTATATAATTTTTTTGGGCTTGTTTCTTCATTTTCTACCATTGGTTTTAGCCCAATTTTATATCATATGATCTATGAGTTGTACTCTATGTGAATATTTCATTTTTTGAGCTACGAGGGTTACAGGACAACTTTTAGTTTGGATTTCGGCCATGCTATTCTTATAGCAATATGGATTATGTTTTACTCATCTTGACATATTGGTTATATTTTTTCTAGCTTCATGCGAATTCCGAGCTTGTTCGTGATTTCGTACCACCAAAATCTGGGTAGGTTAAGGCTTACTACTTTTAGACTGGGTGTTTGTTATTGTATATGTTAGGAAAAATTGCTAGTTTGGGACTGGTTACTAGTTTGGAGCTCGGTTATAGTTGTTTTCTTGTCCTACGGCCTATCTTGCTGTCCTCTTCACTTTTTATATATCCCTAGGGCTATGAGGACTTTTGCACATGTTGCACACTGTCTCTAAAATATATATGAGGTTAGGGAGGGGATTATACTAGTGATTAGAGTTTAATAGCTATCCCATGGATCTTAGCTGGTGGCCTTAGAGCCGATCTAGATTGTTGTTTTATTGTGTTTGATGAGCATGAATGTTTATTGGGTTTTGGATAGACGGTGGTGTATTTTGAATTAAAAGGCTATGAAAGCACTTGATTTTCATTTCTAACACCACCAGTAGAGGTTTTATTTATTATTACATACATATCCACAACTGTTGGATAATGTGGAGCTATTTTCTTACCCTATCACGATACTATTCCAAAAATACCAATACAAGGACAATGGGTTTTCTATTGGGATACAATATATGGGTCGAGCTCGAGTATTGGCATTTATACCTGATGACTATGCCTTAGTTAGCTTTTTACGAGATTATGTATACGAGTTCGAGTCCCTCCATAGGCCCTGCCGACCTGGGTCTCTATGCCTGAGGCATGAATACAGCTTAGGGGAGGGGTATATGATAGAGTAATGGTATATAGTTTGAGCCCTCCGTGGGTCCTACCTTGAGATCCTTTCTGTTGGAGGAGGAGCATGCAGGGATATTATTGGGACCCATTTAATTTTTTAGTTCCTATTTGCATTGCATTCATTTGCACATATATGTACTCTTCAAGCTTATAGGGAGTCTCATCGGGTTACTTGTATGCCTGGTTGTACCTACTAGTAGTACTATTAGGTTTTTTTGCTAGCTAGGCATTGTTTGTTGTCTTTCTAAGGATATTGGTTACTCCCTGTACTTTATTTGCTGATAGATTAGCTGTTATTGGTCTTGTATTCCTCTTTATAGTCTTTTATTACGACAGTTACATTAGAGATCCAGGCACATGTGACGTCGATCATGATTTTCTTGTGACTCAGGTCCTGTGTGTTATACCCTGATAGTTAACCTTCTTTGTACTTGTCAACCGATTATGTGATTACTCCCTCTTTACCTATTGTTTGATCGCACTTTACCTTGCTTATGCTTACTTTTGTTCAGTTGGACTATGATGCCTACAGGGTAGCTATTGTTATTGGTACTTATGCTACACATCTATATCTTTTTGTGATGTAGGTCCTAGCACAAATCAGCAGGGCGAGCGAGATCGTGCGAGATAGACCAGAGTTGTTCAGAGATACAGTGTGCAGTTGGCGTTCTTGCTGAACAGTTCTCCTTCTGTACAGAGTTGTCCTAGTTTTTGTCCAGGATGGCTACCTCTTAGTTTTTTCCCTGTTGTGGATTGTATTTTTGTACTATCCTGTGTATAGATGATCTAAAGCCACGATACCAGGTTTTGGGAGTTATCTTATGTTATGCATTTTGGTGTTTTCCTTCTATTTTCTTCTCTTTATCTCTCTTTTCTCTTCTTTGGTACTTGGTGTCGGCCCACAACTTAACACTCTGGGCCATGGTTAGCCTTGTCTATATGTGGGATGTAAATGGCATCATAACTCAATTTTTCGATCATGACATTATGAGATTTGAGATATTTAATTGATTTTATTGATACTCCTCAAGTTAAAGTTTTCAACTGAAATTGCCTATCTTGCACTCGTTGTTTATTTATATTAAGAGTGAGAGTCAGAGTCAGAGTCAGACTTGTTCATAAATTTCATAGCCTAGTTCATGCCTTAGTACTGTCAAGAATATTGATATAGACTGTTCATGTCACCTTCTTGCTTTCTCAGTACATTTACATACTCTGTGTGAATGCTTTTATCATATAGATTCATCTAGCCATCCGCGTACACTCAACTGATCAGATTCGTAGATCTATTATTGACTAGCTTGGTAAGTCCTCATGATTTAGGAATGGATTTTCCTTTAGTTTACTTTCTTTTGCATAGAGCTTGATAGACATCATAGTATTTAAGCTTTCAGTTTAATTTATAGCTAGCTAGGGACTTGTTGTAGCATCCTAGTTTATTCAGATTTGGGTCGTGGCTTTTAGACAGATGTATTAGAGTTGAGATTAGGTTTCACTACTTCGCTGATTATTTATATCTTTTGGTTCATGTGAGATGCCCATTACTGCTTATTTTACCTTGCTTTCGCTTAGTGTATGAGATGAACGATGTATGTTAGATCCAAAGATACTTCTAAGCTACTTAGTGGCTACGGATGTCTTGCCTCTTCCAAGGGTGAGCTCGGGGCATGACAAACTAGGGTTGTTTTCATTGATACTAACTATTGACCGGGTTATGCATTTGAATCTTTACTGGGAAATGACTCATGGGCATGAATTGTTATGATGTATTCGGTATATAAAATTCCTCATCACTAGATGATTCTACAAACAGAAACTCCTCATCCGAAACACCTGCATTTGACACTTCGTGATTATCTATCTAAGAAGTTGTCATGTATAGAGAGATCACCATCATTAATATTTGGTGAAACATCAGGAATGCATTGCGTAAGGTTATCGATCTCTATATGAACTAAAATGATTAGAGAATAAAAATATAATGAAAAATCACTAAAATTATCTTTAACATAACATGCATACCGTTAATAATTTGCACTATCGAAACTAGGAGAGAGGGGAATATTTGAGGATGCTCAAGTAGTATACAGAATCCAAATTTGGAGGAGTACATAAATTTTTGATCTACTCTACAACATGTAGTATTAGTAGTCTCAATCTGAAGAAAACCCCTTAAATAAATACAATAATCATAAAATATTTAAATAATCACAAAAAGCTGAAAATGATTAATAAATGTAAAAAAATTGTAACACCCCAAAATTTAAGCTAAAATTGGAACCATTTAACTTACCTGTTTAAGTATGGATCCTATGAATTTCCATTTTTACTAGTTGATAAAGTCATTTCTATAGTGTGAAAGTAGTGTTTATCGTTATTCAAGGTCATAGGAAACTCCTAGAGCAAAGTTAATTCAATACTTTTCTACCAATCTTTTTGCGTATCGTTTCATGTATGGTTCAACTTCAATTGATTATATTTTCTAATTTGTGAAGAAGGATTTGTGCAACTCATAACCTATCCAAAGAAATTTCTATGAGTCTAGTTTCCAACACAATAAACCGCGTGTTAATCTGAAGTCCGAGTAAAATATTATTGACATTTACTTAGCCTTACATCATGCAACAATTTTAAGAGCTCACTGTTTAGCTCCTATAAAAGCCTCAAGTCGTGAGGTGTTCTAGATTTGGTAAGCCTCACGTTGTAAGGCTCCTTAGCATATAGTACAATTTTTTCCTTTTTATCTATTTACTCCTATGGGAATTTGGGTAATCTTTCTATCCTTTAGGTGACTAAACTACGTCATTTTTGTGTCTCTAAGGAGCCACATAAAAACCGCAGACCCAGCCCTGATGCATCGATCAGTCTCCTATCATAGGTTTCTTTTTGCATGAATCAAGTTTCTCGACAGGACCATCCATACTTAGATAATTTCATCAGTTTATTTTCTCCTTTTCTCAAACATAGAAAAGAAGCAGTAATTAAGCATAGAATTTCTTCCAACTCTCAAGCCTAGGGTTCCTCATCAAGGGCTTCAAAAAACTTTCTCAAATTTTCATTCATGGTACGTTAAGGCTTTATAAAAGGTATGTAGGACTTTAATAGGGATTTCCTTTCACTTCGGTGTCAAAATCCTCCACTCTTAAGATGATAATTTTAAAGTAATAAGTTTCGATTTCTTTAATTCATAGTATATTTTGGAGTTATCCTCCCATGCATGATCCTTGTTGGTTATTGAGTACTTCACATGAAGTCAACATAATATATCATGAATATATATGCCTTTATGAGTTAGGGTTAATGTAGTTGCATTTCCATATAAGTTAGAGGTTATGAGGTTGCATGTTTCCCTGAGTTAGAGAGTTAATATTAGTAGATTTGTGATATGAAAATGAAATTTGTGATATGAAAATGAAATTTCATAAAGTCTGCTATTATTTGGTAAAATATCATGACCTTTGAATTTAAAGTGTCTTACTCATAAAGATTTGAAAGAAAACATGAAAACTTGATAAATCTTTTACAAATCTTGAAGAAAATATGAAAACTTGATAAATCTTGTATAAATCTTAAAACTTGATAAGTATTTACAAAATTGATGAGTTTGATAGCATGAATTAAGGTTGGTGTGAGAGTCACAAATTAAAGTTTCCACTTGATTTTTTATGAAGCATTTAACTTGATTTCAATTCAATAAGAAGAATCATTGAGGTTTGGTTTTATGAATATTCAAGTCATAATTGTGTTAAGAATAAGATGTTTTAACCACTTAGATTTCAAGTTTATAAAGTAAGAGTCTGTGTCTATAAGACAGTTATATGCCCAAAGAGGCTAAGACATGTTTTGCCCAAAGAAGCTAAGAAAGTTTACTTGGTCAATTGTTAATTAAAATGTTTTCAATGGTCAAGTTTGCAGGAGTTGGAATCTCTATTTTTAGAAGTAATATTAGTACCGAGCGGTAAGCTTGGTATCCGGTCCAGTCCGATTCCAAATGTACCGGTCCCAACCGACCTAAATTGCTTGATCCGGACCGATCCAACCCATGTAAATAGTGCCCGATCCAACACACTATGAACGGTGTTTGCATTTAAAAAAAATGTGTTTAACTAATACAAATATATAATTATATATTTTAAATTTAAAATTAGTACGAATATACAAGAGTTATATATAATACTTACATATATATAATAAAAATACATACTAACAAGTAACGATATATACTAAATATCCTAAGTTACTAACGATATATATGAAATATACTATAATATAAATATATTTATATACTATATACAAAAGATATACACATACTAATAATATATATATATATATATATACTATATATGAAAGATATATTAAACATTTAACATATTAAAAATATATACTAATAAGTAACGATATAACAAAGGTATGTACTGTATTTTAACAATATATATTATATATTAAAGATATATTGATAATATATACCATATATTAAAGATATATTAGATATATTAACAATATATACTATATATTAAAGATATATTAGACATATTAACACTATACTACATATATATACTATATATTAAAGATATATTAGACATATTAACACTATAATACATATATATATATAGTTATATACTATATATTAAAGATATATTAACACTATACTACATATATACAGTTATATACTATATATTAAAGACATATTAATAATATATACTAACTATATCGACATATATATACTATATATTAAAGATATATTAACAATATGTACTAACGATATCGACATATACATATTATATATTAAAGATATATTAGACATATTAACAATATACTACATATATATACTATATATATAAATATATTAGAACGAATTATCATGAAACGAATTATGATTTTCGTATCGAATAGAAAAAAAATATTATTTGAATGGGCTAGAAGTGTCTTTTTGAAAAATTGGGTGGACCAAACTGCCTACGGCAGATTCGACGGCTATATCTCAAAAAAATACGTGGATTTTTTTTGTCTAAAACAGACATCCGAGTACAAAGCTATGACCATTTGAAGTTTCACCGATTTATGACTAGTTTTTCCCCTTAACTTAGATATATATTATATACTAATGATATATATTTATAAACTAACAATATATACTAAACATACTAAAGATATATACAATATACTAATGTCATGTACTAAATATGCTAAAGATATACATTATATATACACTATATATACAAGATATATACTATATGTACTATATATACACACACTATGTATACGAGATATATATTATTAATAAATTATATATATATTTTCTAAAAAGAGCCGATCCGATCCGGCCCTGCCAAAATGGACTTAAGTTGGGTTGACCCAATAGGCCTGACCCATATTGACTAGGCCTGTGCAAAAATCAATTCAATTCGAATACTCGAGTCGATTCGACGCAATTTGAATAATTCGATTTGAATTATAAATTTCAAATTAAATTATCAATTCAATTTTAAAATATTTTAAATTTTTAAATTGAATATGGTTTGCAATGTTTATTGTTCGATTAGATTCAAAAAATCGAAATAAAGAATTTAATTTATAAAATTTATAAAGATGTATAAATATAATCATAAGGCCTGCCATTCAAGCCCAAACTAGTCTTTTTATTTTTCCCTACTTTTCTATCTCTACAACTCTATTAAAAAACTTATTTAAAAAATTATAAACTCAATTTGCCTTGTTAGACGAAGGTTGGTTCACAAAATTGTCCCTCTATGTTTTGATTGATGACTAAAACATTAAGTTAAAGATTCGATGTTAATGAAGCTCTTAC
>JBDJHY010080041.1:3593-13814 GCA_039654485.1 Withania somnifera
TCTCATCTTTAAAGATGACATGAGTTGTTCCACTATCAATTACACATATATCATCGTGATTGAGTATTGATCCAAAAAAAACTCGAGGTATATCCATATTTTCTTCAAAATGAAAGAATAAAACAAAAAAAAAAAAACATTACATAGTTACTATTAAACAAATCTTTTACATAAACTTTTATTTATTTACAAGACTTACAGAGATACAGGTATACAAGTCATTAAAACGACAGAACATAAAACTATTTACATTATAGAGGGCTCATCACCTATTTGGTGATCCACTTTTCCTTCAGGAAAAAATAAATCAACTACATCAAGTTATATGAGTTCGATATTATCTTTGGTGATAAAGTTTGCCTTTGACTTGTTTTCTTCTCTTTTTAGGGATGCTTGATATAGATGGACTAGTCGCTTCGATGTACGACAGGTGAGCGACCACTGTCCTTTTCCTCCATATATGTGGCATAATTTTTTTGCATTTTTCTTGTGCATCGTATCATGCCGCTCATCCCTCTTTTTGCGTTGCTGATCGTTATTTACTGCAAGACGACCATTAAGACCATCATTCCTTTCTCGACCTCGGCCACGACCACGTTTGGTGCAGTAACCTCTTGCATGCTGTTGAAATTCGCCCTCATTTACTTCAGAAAATGGAGCAGATCCAACGGGTCGATTTTCATGATATTTTATTCGGAGACCATTGTGTTGTTCGACAACCAGGAGATGTGAGATTAATTCAGAATATTTGTGAAGCTCATACAATGGTATTGCTGTTGAAGAAGCATATTTGACACCGAAAAAATGGAGTAGGTCTTCTCAAGCATATCATGATCAGTGATATTTTCTCCGTATAACTTTAGCTGTAATAATTCTAAACATGACAGAATTATACTCAGTTATAGTTTTAAAATCTTAGAACCGTAGATTCAGTCACTCATGATTATCATGTGGAAGAACGACCAACTTCAGATGGTCGTATCTATCTTTTAAATTATTCTACAAGGTAAGAGGATCTTTTACTGTGAGATATTCTATTTTCAAACCCTCTTCAAGGTGGTGGCGGAGAAATATCATCGCCTTGGCCCGATCTTGGACCGATGCTTGAATTCTATTTTTGATGACCCATAGCATCTAACTGCAACTTGGCATCTAGTGCCCACGATATGTTGCCTTTTCTCGATATATCAAGAACAACAAATTCAAATTTATTGATATTAAACATTATAATAAAATGAAAATATTACCTTCTTTTGTACCTTTTATAATATTTGCTTAAACCGGCAGAGCCCGTGATATAAAGTTAAATACAATACAAAATCAAATAAATTCTAAAAGAGATTTCTAAATTTGAAAACTTTCTATTTATGGAAATTCTCTAAAATGGGAAATTAGGCTAAAATTCCAATCAATTTCTTACCCTGTTATAGATACCATGTTGGTTGACACATGACATCACAATTCATTGGTCACCAACCATAGTGGCTTAGTTGATAGCAACGTGGCTAAATTTTACGTTTACAACAATGCCACATGGCTATATAAAAAGCCTATAACAATGTCACATGGCTATATAAAAAAGTTTACAACAAATTTAGCTGATTAATTAACATAGAATTTGTGGTTAACAGTTAGCCACACACTACAAGTGAGCTAGTTTAAAGAAAAAATAATCATAAAAATAATTTATCAAAATTTATACTCATTGTATGTAGCAATTATTATTATGATTTAGCCCTGCGTGATGATAACAATACTAAAAAAAATATCTCTGCATCTTATTTTAGGTCAAAACTCTATTTTGAATCAATTAGAAATAATCATATGTATGAGAAATAGATAGAATCATAGAAAGGGAGAGTCCTTCATTTCTCTAATGCACACGATTTTTTCACGAAATCTGCTTTCACAATTGAAGGTTTAAGACTAACATAAAAAAGAAAACTCTTTGACAACGAGATAGATAATAGGTTGAAGAAAAAAATTGTATTTTCAGCATAACTAAATAATGTGACATCTATTTCTTTAATAAGATAAAATCTTACGTGCATTCCCGATTAACATCTATTTCTTTAATAAGATAAAATCTTACGTGCATTCCCGATTAACAATGAATTTGTTGAGTTGTTATTAAAAAAACATAATAATTTAGATAATCAGCTATTTTAATTTGTATTTTTTTATAGTAACACAATATATTTTTCCTAATGCCTAGGAACGTGTAAAAAGGGGATATAAACATCAATTAGAATAATAAAAAAAGTCGAAGCTTAATTAAAATTCTGTAATTTTCAATATTTTTAAATGATGATTATCTAATTTGCTTAGTATTTTACAAAAATGATTAGATTAGGCTAATGATAAACTAAAACATGTGGAGAGAATTAATACGTTAGAATTAGTTCCTTTATTTTTGGAATGTTGTACATTCTAAATTGTTAAATGACTTATTATTTGTATGTTTATGAGAATGATGGATCAATAAAAAATATCGTTAATTCGTAAGTATTTCATGTATAAAAGTAATATATTTATGAGAATAACAAATTTATTTTTATATTAACTTTCAGCAACTCACTAATATGAAGAAAGTAGGTTGTCCCTATTCAATCGATGTAATTATTATTTCAAGGAATATCTTAATGAAATATTGCTATGAGTTTCAAAAGTAATATTTTGACGACTTCAATTATGTAATTCTTATAATATATCTTCAACTTGATAATATTTTCTAATATGTCACAACACATAATTTAAATGCCTGTGTTATGATTGTGCAATATTTCATATCTTAAAGATGTACCTTTTTTTTCTCTAAAAATTATAGTTACGATTACATACAATATCAAGAAATTTCGTTGAAGGAGAGTTGTATTTGCTTAAACTTACACAAAAGTTCGATCAATGTATGTTTTTTTCTTTGAATGACTAGTAGATCATTATTAATTTAGTGGTGTAAACCTGCACAAAGATAGTAATTATATGTTAATAAATTAGTTTGATTTTTTTAAACATCTAGGAACGAGTAAAAGTGAGATAGAAATTCAAAAATAGATTATAATAAAAAAAAGAAAAAGAATTTCAAAACTTGATTAAAATTCAGTAATTTTAAGTATTTTTAAATGATAATTACCTAATTTGTTTAAACTTTTGCAAAAATAATTAAATTAGACTAACGTTGCATTAAAATTTTTGGAGAGAATCAGTATGTTAGAATTAGTTTCTTTATTTTTGTAGATTTGTACGTCGTAAAATTGTCAAATGACTTATTATCAATACGCTTATGAAAATGATGAATGATAAAAGTTATTGTTGATTTGTAAGTATTTCAAGTATGAAAACAGTAGTTTATGAGAATAACGAATTAATTTTTCACATTAACTTTCAACAACTAACTAATGTAAATAAGTTGACCCTATTCAATCTATATTATTATCATTGTAAAACATATCATAATGAGATATAGTTATTAAATAAATTTCAAAGTAATCTTTTAACGACCTCAAATATACAATTTTTATAATATATCAAGTGTTCAATTTGATTAATTTTTTGATTTTTAAAAAGACATAATTTCAAGGTCTATGCCATGATTGTGTCATATTTCACATTTTAATGTCTTTATCTTCTTTTTGAGAAATTGTAGCTTCTTTTTCTTTTTTTTTTTGTTGCAATTTCATACATTTTAAGAAGTTATCGTTAAAGGAGTGTTCTGTTTAAAAAAAAATGTACAAAAGTTCAATCAACGTATGCTTTCCTTAGGAAGGCTAGTAGATTATTATTAATTTTGGTGTAAACCTACACAAAAATAATAATCATTTATTACAAAAAATAATATTGAAATATTCAATTGACGTATAAAATCATAATTACATGTATATATACTTTTCATCTTCTTTGCCAAATTATAAATTATTGATTATGTCCTCTGCAAATCTAGCAAAATGTGTATTATATAATTTGTGAATAATTAGCTTAGATCTTCAAATTTTAGTTAACACAATGTATATTTGAAAAGATAGAACCATAGGTATCCTTATCTAAAATTCATATGATTAACTTGAAAAAATTAATTCAAACGTATGAAATGTGAATTTGGATAAATTTAAATGTACAAACAAAGTTAAAATTGTCTAAGTCAAATGATGTTTGTAACTTTAAGATGAGGTTTTCATTAATCATCACTACTTATCTTTCACTTCCAATTAAATAACAAAATCAAAGCATTCAAAGAAATTAAAAATAATTTCAAGATAATGTTAACATTTAAAGACATTCTTCAATTTTTTTTGGGATATGTGAATTTCTTATATGGCAAAGATCTTAAATTTCAATATACCTTGTGTGCAATTTCTTGTTTTTGATATAGTTTTTGTATTTAATTTGGCATGATGTAATTGCTTCTCCAATGTACCTGTTAAAGATCCTCTCTAACAAATAATGTTAAAAGACGGTTTCCACCAAATTCATACTATCCAAGATTCATAGAAAACTAAAAGAAATGTCTTACTCCCTTCCTCCCAAATTTGTTCTATTCCAGATTCATAAAAGGCAGAACCTTTATTCTACAATCAACGAGTCATAATAAAACTCTAAGAAAGAAATATTTAAATTTAAACTGTGTAAAAAAATTAGTTGTATAGTCAAATTCAAATTAGAAAAGGATAAAGCTAATTGAGTTTTAAATTCAAGAATTTAACATAATATTAAATTAGAGAAGAATTAAAGAAAAACTTGTCAAAAATTACTGTAAAATTCATTTGCCAAAACTGGACCAGTGACGTTCCACTCACCAAACCTCGGCAACTGTTTGACCACCTGTCTCCTGTGACACGAAATCGAAGATAAGTCAGTAATTTTTTTTAAGAATTTGATGGAAAAAAGGGAGAATGTGTGTTCATGATGGATAGTTGGGAAATAGAAAGGATAAACTTGATTTGGTTTAAATTTAAAGCATCTAACATTAGATTTAGGAGGATTCTATCTTGTATGAGAAATTGACAACGTGCAGTTAACCAGCACGTTGTGGGTGAATTAGAGAATTTCGTATTTAAATTGAGTTATGGTAGATTCAACTTTCACTATTTATTTTTAATGATCCTTAGAGTTATTTTCGTGTTTTGATGATCTTTTCATAATTAGAGCGTCCTTGTAACCGCCTCAAGTCATTTCTGATTTGTTGGGACAGATAGTTCGGTACTCTGGCAGTTTATAGCTTGCTTCTTTTACATTTATAGCACCCTCGGGCCTTTCTCAGCTTATACAATCCCAAATCCCCTTTTCGTCAATTTCATTGAGTCTGGAATATCGATTACGTAAGAATTTTATATATGAATTATTGAAATCGGACTCCGTTTCCATTCCATACCCGGTTTAGAACTTTTATGGAATTTCAGCATTACTACTCAGCGCGATCGCGTTTGAGGGATGCGATTGCGCAAAGTCCAGATTTTCCCTTTAGCACGAGGCGATGCGATCGCGTCGTGCCCAGAGAACTGCCTCAGCGTGATCCCGACACCGCCTGACAGTCTATATAATGCCTTTTCTTCAAATTCTGGACGAAAAGATCTCCTCTCTCTTCATAATTCTCTCAACTTCTGAACCTAAATCAACATATTGAAGAGGTTTTAAAGCAATTTTAATTCATGGAATCATATTTCAATGGTTCTACAATTGTTTTTACAAGGTAATTCCTCGTTTTTGGTTTAGTAATTAAGTTTTTTTTATTGTATATAAGCTTCTTGGGCTTACATCTTCAACTCACACAGTTAATTTGAGCCATATTTTGTACCATATGATGTATGAGATGTCTCTACATGTTGGTATAAATAAATATTTTTTTCGAGCTATTAAGGTTTACATACTCATTTTTTGTTTGAATTTCGAGCCTGCTATTTATATAGCAATATGGTCTTGTTTTACTCGTCATGACATGTGGGTTATGTTTTTTCTAGCCTCAAGCAATTTTGAACTTTATACGTGATTTTTATATATTTAGGCACACTTCTCGAGGACATCATCGAAATTCAGGTAGGGTACGGTCTACTTTTTTCAAACTGAATATTGGTATAACATATGTATGGTAATGCATCGGCTCGAGGCTGGAATTATTGGCTGGGCCCTGATATGCTTATTCTTCCGGCATGACCTATTTAGTTGGCCTATAGCTTGGCTACTTACCTTATGATGTACTACCCTACCAGCGTGTCTCACGATGACTCTGGAACAGATTTAGAGTGGATCTAGGTAGGTTGAATATTCTGTATTTTACTTGAGATGTTGCTTATAATTAGGGCGTGTGTGGCCTTTTGGGACATAGATAGTCGAATGCGGCTTTGCTGGATAGTTAGTAGCCCTATATGATGACATTGCTTGCGGGATCATTAGTAGTCCTGAGTGATGATATTGTGCCCTACCCCAGTGCGAGCCTGAGAGTAAATTGTATTTGACTGAGCTATGATAGCTCCATGGTTTCCCCTTTATGAGGGTGTTCTTGGTCCTTAGCTGGCGCCTTCTGGGCAGTTGTGGCATTTTTTGTGTGATTTCTCGTGGCTCGAGACCGTAGTTGGGCTAGGAGAGGATGTACTTCGTGACTAGGGCTTGATAGCCATCCATGGATTCTAGTTAGCAGCCTTAGATCAGTTTATCTTATTGATTGATATTGTGTAACGAGCATGCATTAAGCGTTTAAAGGTAACTTGATTTTAACAGAGTAATAACCAGAAACTGATTTTATATGTACTTATATCTTCCATGACTGCGCTTATGAGCAGTATAGAGCTATTTTCTCACCATCATTGTGTTTTCCAGATACTGCTTACATGGCGACAATTGTGTCTTACCGAGATTGAATTTGCCTACATGGCTGGACATGAGTTTCAACTAAGATATGATATAGGAGCTGAGCTCAAGTTTTGGCCCTTTCCCCTAATGACTATACCATTAGTGGGCTTATTACGAGGTTTTGCTTATGGGTTTGAGTACCTTCATGGGCCCTGCCAACCCGGGTGCTATGCTTAGGGCATGACGTACAGCCCGAGGGAAGGGTATATGGTGGAATAGTGGTATACAGTTCGAGTCCTCTGTAGGTCCCTCTTGGTTCGGGACTATCATAAAGAGGGAGCATTGCTATCACTTATTTAATTTTCCAGCACTCCTTTGTATTGCATCCCTATGCGTTGATTTGTACCTTTCAGAACTTGTAAGGTGAGTACCTGTTGGGTTAATTGGTTGCCTAGTTAGTTGTACCTACCGGTAGAATGGGATGTTGGCCGGGTTTATTTTCTAGTAGACTTTGTTGTTCCTTTCTGACTCTCGTATCTGCTATTCCTACACTTCTTGTATTTGCTGTTAGCTTGACTTGTTGATGGTTTTTGTATTCTCTTATTGGTTCGTCCTTGTGCTGGTTACATTGGAGGTCCAGATACGTGTCATGTTTGGTCATGATCTGCTTGTGACCTAGGGTCTAAGTGTCATACTGTGATAGCACCCTCGGGCTTTTCTCATAGTATATGATCCTAAATTCCTTTTTCGTCGATTTCATTGAGTTCAAAATATCGAATATAGAAAGATTTCATCTATGGGCAGTTGAAATCGGACTCCGTTTCCATTCCATACCTGATTTGGAACTTCTTTGGAATTTCAGCATTAGTTGTGCTTAAGGGATGCGATCGTGCCAAGTTCATATTTTCCCTTTAATGCGATCACGCTAAGGAAACACAATCGCTTCATGCCCAGAGGACTATCTGACGTTCCATATAAATGCATTTTCTTCATTTCTGGGTGAAAATCTCCTCTTTCTTCATAATTCTCTTAACTCCAGCACCTAAATCATCATATTGAATAGGTTTCTAAGAAACTTTAATATGTGGAGTCAAGTAATGGTAGTTCTACAATTATTTCTACTAGGTAATTCCTTATTTTATCTTTAGTTATTAAGTTTTCTATTGTATATAAATTTCTTGAGCTTACATCTTAAATTTCTACTGTTAGTTTGAGCCCTATTTTGTACCATACGATATATGAGTTATGCTCTACGTGTTGGTATATATATATTTCCTTTTTGAGCTATTAGGGATTACAGACCCATTTTTGGTTTGGATTTCAATCCTGTTATTTATATAGCAATATGGGTCCTGTTTTACTCATCTTGACACGTGGGCTATGTTTTTTCTAGCCTCGTGTAATTTTAAGCTTCGTACATAATTTTAGGATATTTGGGCACCCTTCTCGAGGACTTCACCAAAATTCGGATAAGGTACGTTCTACTTTCTTCAGACAGGGTATTAATGTAGCATATGTATGGTAAAACGTCATCTCAAAACTGGGATTACTAGTCGGAACTGGGATTACTAATCGGCCCCGTTTACGCCTCATAGGCTATTTAGCTGGCTTGTCACTTGGTTACTTACCCTGGGGCTATCTGTACTACCCGCCTTGTCTCACTCCGAGTCAGGAACATAGTATGATTGGGGGAGGAGTAACCTTACAATCGAGTCAGGAACATAGTAGTTTAGCCTTTGGGGAACAGTCTAATTTCAGTTAGCAACCTTAGACTAGTTTAGCCTATTGAGTGGTTATGTGCAGCGAACATGCATTAAACTTTTAAATGGTAACAAAGTAATAACGAAAACTGATTTCGTATATACTTATATCTTCTACAACTGCGCTCAAGAGCAGTATGAAGCTATTTTTTTACACTATCTAAGGTTACCATCATCATGATTTCTGGATATTTCCTACATGATGACTATTAGGTCTTACCGAGATTGGATTTTTCCTATATAGATGGACCTACACTTAGATATGATATACAACCTGAGCCCGAGTTTTGGCACTTTTTCGCTACTGACTATACTACTGGTGGGATAGTTAAGAGATTTTGCATGTAGGTTCGAGTCTCTACACACGCCCTGCCAACCTGAGTAGCTATGCTTAGGGCAAGACGCGTAGGGAGGGGTATACAAGGGAGTAGTGGTATACGGTTAGAGTCCTTCGTGGGTCCCTCTTGGTTTGAGAATATCCTAGAAAAGAAGCATCCTGACACTTATTTCCTTTTTCAGCACCCCTTTGTATTGCATCCCTACGCATTGATTTTCACCTTTTGGGACTTGCGGGGGGAGGGGGGAAACCTGTTGAGTTACTTGGTTGCCTGGATGTACCTACCGATAAAATGTGATGCTGACCGGGGTTTGTTTTCTATTAGACTTCGTTGTTCCTTTTTGATTCTTGTAGGTTCTATTCGTACAGTTGTTGTATTTGTTGTTAGCTTGGCTTGTTAATAGTTTCTGTATTCTCTTACTGTTCCTTCCTTGTGCTGGTTACGTTGGAGCTCTAGGTATGTGTCGCGTTTGGTCATGATCAGCTTATGACCTAGGGCCTAAGTGTCACATTGTGATAGTGACTTCCATTCATTAGCTTTAATAGCTGACCCTACACTGCACTTATTAGCTATTGATGCAGTAACCCTTTTGCTGTTGTATATTATGTGCCACTACTCTATTTACTTAACGTTTTTTACCTTACTTATGCTTACTTTTTTTCGGCCGACCTATGATGTTGAGTACCCGTTGTTTTGGTACTCATACTATACTTCTATATCTTTTTGTGATGTAAATCCTAGTACGAGCGAGCAGAGCAGAAGCGATAGTGCGAGATAGACAGTGTGATTCTAGGAGATTTTGGTGAGCATTGGATTCCTTGCTGAATGGTTTCCTTCCGGTATAAAAGTTAACCTAGTTGGATCCGGATAACTATTTTCTGGTGTTTCCCCGTTGTGGGTTATATTTTGGACTTTCTGTATATAGATGCTCTACAACCACGATACCAAGTTCTAGGGAGTTAATTTCGATTGTATATTTCTATGTTATACTTCTGTTTTTCGATTCATCTCCCTTCTTCTTCTCTTTTGGTTTTTGGCATTGGACCATCGCTTTAAGCTTTGAGCCAGGTCTAGGCTTGTCTTTTGGTGGGATGTTGATGCCATCACAATTCAATTTTCGGGTCGTGACATAGTGGTATTAGAGCTCTAGTTTCATGGGTGTCTCTGGCTATAGGAGCAAGAGTCTAGTAGAGTCCTGCGGATCGATACGTATACGTCCGATCCTATCTTCGGAAGGCTACATGGCTCTTTTATGGGGATGATTTTTATTGACTCTTTCATACGAGGTTTTCACTGGTTTCTTAGTTATTCATCTTGGTTCTATTCCTCCGCAGATGGTC
>JBDJHY010080150.1:3220-13814 GCA_039654485.1 Withania somnifera
TATGGTCTAGAGGCTGCGTATAAAATACGCGTCAAAGGTGTTTCTCCTCCCCCAGCCATACTATAGTCAAGAGTCAGTGTGAGACATGCGGGCAGGGCAATATAGCCCCAAGGTAAGTAGTTAAGGTATAATCCAGCTGAGAAGACCATAGGCCGAAAGAATAAGCATATCGAGGCCCGAATAATCATTCCAGCATCGCGCTGGAGCTTTACCATTTTTATATATATTATACTAATACCCAATCTGAATAAAGTAGACTGTAGCCTACCTGAAAGATGATAATTTAAATGCTAAAGCCGTTAAAATTGAGTATTTACTAAAGAAGTTGTGCAGAACTCCTCCTGAAGTTGTGCAGAACTCCTCCTTTTCCCTTTTCTTCTTTCCTTCTTCTTCTTTCTCTCCTTTCTTTCTTTTCTTCTTCTTCTTTCTCTCCTCTCTTTTTTTTTTTTTTCTGTTCTTTCTTCTTACATTCTGTTTTTTTTTTTTTGCATTTTAAGGAAACAAACTATATAAATAGTTTGGTTCAATTCCACCGCCACAAACCATTCAATTCCACCGCCACACTAATATATATAATTATATTATATTAAAATAAAATTTATTTTGGTATTGCATAGACTCGTTAAAAAATAATTATAACCTTTCAAATATACAAAATAAATAGAATAATAATTCTAATAACACCTTGCTCTTGAAATAATACAATTCTCAATATAATTAGACTCGTTATATCCATTTAAAATATTAATAGCTTTATAATTTCTTATAAAATAAATAAATATGGGACTACATTATTCGAAAATTTATTTCATAATTATCGACAAAACCTTAGAAAGACTTAAAAATATATTTTATTTCTATTAAATCAAAGACGTAATTACTATATAAAAATAGCCACGATCTAATTGTTATCCCGTCAAACTAAATAACACGCAATCGTAAGCCTCAGGATTCGAACCAAGAGTCTCTGTAGACTAAGGTCCACGTTCCGGAGTTAAAAGAACTCTCAAATTTAAATTTCGAACATGTTTATTCTCGAAGTACTCAATCCCAAATTTAAAACTCCAAAAAAAACTACGGAAATACAAAATGACTCCAAGGGTCATTACACAATCTCGATAAATCATAAATGACTTAGAGCCGCTACAAGAATGCTCTAAGATGAAAGAAAGTACAAAAGTATAAAAATGACCATAAGGGTAATTATAGTTCTCATGAAAAATATAAAACGAAGATTCCCCATCCTGCAAATTAGTGGACTTCTCCTTAATCCCTCCATCCTCAGCTCTATCAACTTTTTAATCATTAATAAGTTAAAATTAAAATATGAGTTAGATAGCCACGGGGAATTGGGAGCATGTCAATACCTGAGATGTGCTTTTCCTTTTTTTTTTTTTAACTAAATATTTTCGAGGGATTTATAAGAATTGGGACTAACAAATCATACAAATAACAACATCCTAATATTCCAAGAAAACAAAGACAAAAATCAAGAAAATTAAAGGGTAAGTTCCATTCACATAAGAAAATAAGTTTCTTTAACAATTTTAAGTTTACTAGTTCACAACTTCAAGTCACTGATTTACTATATCACTAATTAATTTTCAATTCTAACTCAATCACTTAAATTTTCATAAATTTAACTTAAATAATTTACTAATAATGTAATTGATAATGAAAAGGTTAAACCAGTACGTATCTAAACCAACTAAAGAAGCAATATTATCATCAATTATTGTAATATATATAATGTAAGAACTCTTTAAACTATCAACAATAAATTTTGATGCAGTTAAATCCTTTTGTTACATCTCAAAATTATAAAACTATTCCTAAAATAAGTAATGGACTGAGAAAAAAGCAAAAAATATATAATTATTTTAAAATAATAGTATTATTATTCTAAAAATAGACCCTGTAGCACAAATTAAAGTAAAGTGTATCCTAGCCATGTGACTTGTTTTGTGATTATATAAATCCTAGCAAAGCCAAACTAATAGGACTAATAAAATTTAAAAATTAATGGAAACCACAGATTTATACAGTGGATTGAATTTTATCCAACTAGTCATGTGAGGATCAGTTGCTTCGACCAAGAGGATGGCTAGTGCTTGAGCACAATGATATGTAGTTTATGTTATGAAAGACAAAACACTAAAATTTACGTGTTAAATTAGATCTCCCAACTGATTAATTAATTAGATACTCATATTTAGTTGGATATATACTTGGATTTCAGTCACCGAAGGGGTTACCTAGCTAGCCATCAATATATGGAAGACGATTCAAAACTTACGAAGACTAGACACACTTACTAACACAAATCTCAAAGTATTCAATCTCTTAAAATAACTAATTCATATGATAAAAACTGCCTTTGTGTTATACTACATACTTGCTCATAAGCTAAATATTAACTTTTTAAAAGTAGTTTATAAGCTAAAAATTAGTTAAAGTTAAAGACTAGAAAACCCAAACCATAAATGGGAAAAATATGAGTTGCGGGTGAAGGTGACGTGGGTGCTAATGGTAATGGCAGTAGCTAGAGTGGTGAAGGAGGTGATAGCAGTGACCGGAGGTGGCAGCGGCTAGTGTGGTAGAGGTGAGAATGGGACATAGAGAGAAGAGAGTTAATGAGATAAAGAGAGAAAAGGGGGTTGTGAAATCCTGATGGTATATGATTAAAATAAAAAAAGGATGGACAACGTCCTGTAGTCTGTCCTTTTTTTAAATTTAACTTTGACCCATTTTGATCTTAAAGGATGGTCAATTAACATGCTGCCCGTCTTTTTCCATAAAAAATAAAATAATTCTATAAAAAATTACAAAGTTAATATTTATTATTCAATTGAAGAATACAAAAAACGGCGGACAGGGTCATTTTTATAAATATTAATTTTTTTAAATGAAAAAGAGACATTGTCTATCCTTTTTAATAAAAAATAAATATAATTATATATAAATAATATATCACAAAATCCGCATAAAAAAAAAAGAGACACTGTTCGTCGATTTTGTGAAAAAAATATTCGGAAAAAGACGAATATCTTTTTCTCCGTCCTTTTGGGAAGGATGCAATCGATCCTTTTTTCTTACATCTCTTTTTAACTACTTTTTAGTAGTAAGGTGTCATCACAGTCAAATTTTGGGTCATGACAAGTTGATATCAGAGCACAAGGTTCGTAGGGCTCACATGAGTTCAAACCAAAGTTTAGTAGAGTCTCACGGATCGGTGTGGAGACATCTATTACCTATCTTTGAGAGGCTACATAACTTTTAGGAATTGATCTTTTCATTCTTTCACTCTTGCATGTCCCTTTGAGTACTCTAGCATATGTCCCTTTGAGTATTAAGATATGGTTTATTTTTTAAGTAGATGGCTAGGACCAGGTCTACAATGAGAGATGAGGTCGTCCCCACTAAGGAGACATTGGCCAAAGGTCAGGGGTGATCCAGAGGATTGGGTTAAGGAATAGCCCGAGATGCTTCTCCAGAGAGGGGACAGGCTAGAGAAGCAACCACTGATCATGAGATTCATGTTGCCGAGGGATGGACAACCCTTGATACTATTGTTACACCATCACTTCAGGATACACTGCTGCGAGTTTTTATTTTTTGGAGATTTTGACACAGACCAGGGATGCAACTAGCATTTCCAAGGTCCACAGATTATATTAGGGGATCAGACCCTAGAGAAGCCTCAGATTTCAGTGGGAAAACTATCGTCGGTACTTAGAGATAATAGGTTATAGATACCAGGTTGCTCTGATTGTGCTAGGGATAACTATGTCAGATGATGAGTTGAATCATTATGAGAAGTTCAGAAAGATAGATACCTCACAGTTTCATAGTGGTAGAGCTGATGAGGATTTTGAGTTCCAATTTACTCTTAGAGAGCTATTGGAGAGTGTGAGGTTGACAAACTCGCGTGGATTTCTTTATACTTTCTTACAGTTGCATGGGCCATCGTGTTAGTGGTGGCGCTCTTACACAGATGTCGTACCAGCTAAGTTATCTCCTATTACTTAAAATGAGTTTGCACGAGCCTTCTATTAATGTTATTTACCTTAGAGTGTCTTAAAGGAGAACTAATAAAGATTTGAGAGGTTAGAGAAGGGTACTATGATAGTTATTGAGTATGAGATTTGCTTTTACACCTTAACAAGGTAGATTGTTTCTTATTGATCCAAGTAAGAGTAGCTGCAAATTTGTGCAAGGATTGTCATAAAATATCTAGGTGGATGGGTTCAGATTATCCCATCAGGGAGAATTTTTTTTAGATATAGTTGGTGCAGCCAAGAAGGCTGAGTTAACAGAAAAAAGGAGTTTAGGGACAATAGAGATAAGAGGTCTCGCACTTCAGGTAAGTTATTGGTTACTTCATCCAGAGGTAAAGGTTCATTCAGATGGGGTAGTTCATTTGACTGTCATATGCCGGTTCAGGAATGCCATACATAGTTAAGAAACATTAGGTTTCTTTTAGTACGGATCAAACTTCTCGAGGTTTCCAGCAGGGGCAGTCAGAACATAGTGGCCATTCAAGTTCTTCTGGTTCAGCTCAACAGCCTGGTACTCCTAGGTCCTATTATACTTATGTTGATCTATAGCATCTATAAAGATCTTTTCTACTAAGGAGTCAGAGGGGGACCCATCCTATTGCACAATACCTACCTATAGAACCAACACCTCCAACTAGATGTTGAGGTAAAGCACAGATAGGTAGAAGTGGTTGGACTTTTGATGGGGATAATAGTTGGGCCATAGTTCCATGGAGTGGTGTTCAAGGTTGTGCTTTATTTGGTAGATGTAGAGGACATTGCTATGCTTTCCCATAGGTGTAACATGGATGCCTCAGATGGTGTCATTACAGGCATGATTTCAATCTGTCATCAATATGTATCAGTATTATTTGATCCTGGATCTGCCTATTCCTATGTGTCTATATATTTTTCTTCTAGATTTGATATGATAAGTGATTCTCTACCTGTCCTTATTCATGTTTCAAAACCCGTAGGATATTCTTTAATGGTGGATCAGGTATACTGATCCTTTATTATTTCCATGGTGGGCTATGGCACTTGAGTAAAATTGATCATTCTGGACATGGTAGATTTGATGTGATTTTGGGTATTGAATTGGTTTTCTCCTCACCGTGAAGTCTTGGATTTTTATACCAAGACAGTCACTCCACACATGCCGAGTATTCCAAAGATAAAGTGGAAGGGTTCTTATGGTTCCTATCCTGTAGAGTGATTTCTTTCCTCCATGATCAAAGATTGATTGAGAGAGGGTGCCTCTTCTATTTATCTTTTATTCATGAATGGTGATCATCCTTCTTTAAAGTCTATCCCTGTTGACTGTGAGTTTCCATACGCCTTTCTTGTAGATCTTTTAGGTGTTATTCCTGATCGAGACATTAACTTTGGCATTGGTTTAGAGCTGGGCACTAAGCCCATTTCTATTCTTCCATATCGTATGGATCCAATAGGGTTAAAAGAATTGAAAAGTAGTTATGAGGATTTTCTTGATAAGGGCTTCATTAAATTGAGTGTATCGTTGTACGTTTCTCCTATTTTATTCGTGAAGAAAAATAATAGGTCGATGAGGATGTGCATTAACTATAGACAGTTGAATAGAGTTATTATTAAGAATAAGTATCCCTTTTCTCATATCGATGATTTATTTGACCGGTTATAAGGTTTTGTGGTATTCTCTAAGATGTACAAAGATTGGATTAGGGCGTTGGATGTCCCTAAGACAGTCTTCAGGACCATCTACAATCACTATGAGTTTTTGGTGATATCATTTAGGCTGACTAATTCCCCAAGAGTATTAATGGAGTAGATGAATGGGGTATTTTGGACTTATTTGGATTTCTTTGTTATTGACTTAGTTGATGATATCTTGGTTTAATTGGAGAGTGAGACATACTATGTGCAGCATTTGCGAATTGTACTCCAACGGTTGAGAGATGATAAGCTATATCCCAAGTTTTTGAAGTGTCGATATTTGCTTAGCTCTGTAACTTTCTTGGGATACATGGTGTCCAAGGAAGGTATTATGGTTGACTAGATCAAGATCGAGGCAATTTGTGGTTGGGCTAGGCCTAATTCTCCTACAAATATTGATAGTTTTATTGGCTTGGTAGGTTATTATCGTAGATTTTATTAAGGGTTTTTTTCTTGTATCCCCATTGACCCGGTTGACTCAAAAGAATGTTGTGTTCCACTGGTCGCGAGTATGAGGAGAGTTTCCAAAGGCTTAAGGCCTTATTGACTTCAGTTCCACTCTTGACTTTGAGTATTAAGGGTGATCATTTCACCGTGTTTTATGGTCATTCTAGAGCTAATTTGGGTGGAGTGTTAATTCAAAAAGGTAAGGTTATATAGCCTATGTTTCTATACAGGTAAAGGCCCATGAAAAGAGTTATCCTACCCATGATATAGAGTTGGAAACCATCGTATTTGTGTTGAAGATATGGCGACACTACATGTATGGTGTTCATTATGAGGTGTTCATAGATCATTGGATCCTTCAGTACATCCTCAGTTAGAGGGATCAGAACTTGAGGCAAAGATGGTGGTTTGAGTTGTTAAAGGACTATAAATATGACTATTCTATGCCACCTGAGTAAGGCTAATATGGTAGTTGATGCTATGAGTAGGAAATCAACTATTATGGATAGTCTTGCTTCAATTCGAGAAGAGGTATGACCTTTGGCCAGAGATATTCAGAGTCTGGCTAATAGCTTGGTTTGCTTGCAGATTTTAGATAGTGATGTCATTCTATCTTACATTGAGTCCCTCTCTTCCCTTATGGATCATATTAAAGAAAATTAATTTAAAGATGAAAAGTTGTGCCTTATCAAAGATAAAGTGTTGATGGGAGAGACAACAAAGGCATTTCTTGACTCGGAAGGTATTTTAAGGATTGATAGCAAAATCTTCATGCCTAAGGTGAGTGACTTAACTAGTTTAATCATGAGACAGACTCATAGATTAAGGTATTCCATCCATTCCGAGGTAGAGAAGATGTACCATGATTTGATCCAACACTACTGGTGAAGTGACATGAAGAAGGATATAGTGAAGTTTGTGGATAGATGCTTGAACTGTTGGAGAGTTAAATTTGAGCACCAGAGACCTGGTGGAGAATATCAAAGGATGCCCATTGTTTCATGGAAGTGGGAGTGGATCACCATGGATTTTACAGTGGATTTGCCTAGGAAAGTGGGTGGTTTTGACTCTATTTGGGTGATTGTGGATCATTTGACTAAGCGCCCATTTGGATTGGATTAAAAAAGTAATTTTTGAAGTCTTAACAACTTTTAAGTTAAAAAATGAGAAGTAAGGGATAACCTACTTTTAACTTTTTGTAAGTCAATTTTAACTTTTTTTAAAGTTATTTTTAAAATATCCAAACCCTTCTGAGGGCTAAAAACTGCTTAGAAGTTAGCTTTACCAACTTATAATCAAAGCTAAATGATCCTTAAATCTACCTATTTAATTCCAGTCAATGTTGATTATACGACTGAGAAGTTAGCGCAGATTTACCTAAACTTGATTGTTCGGTTGCATGGTTTTCTAGTATTTATCATCTCCAACCATGGTTCATTGTTCACTTTGCACTTTTGGAGAGCTTTACAACATGGTTTGTTTACTTATTTAGATATAAGTACAACTTTTTATCCTCAAACTGATGGCCAGTCCGATAGGATGATTCAGCTTTTGAGGGATATGCTATGAGCCTGTGTTATTGATTTTATAGGCCATTAGGCTAAGCACTTATGATTGGATCTTATAACAAAAGTTATCAAGCCTGTGTTATTGATTTTATAGGCCATTAGACTAAGCACTTATGATTGGATCTTATAACAAAAGTTATCACTTCAGTATTTAGATGACGCCTTTTCAGGATTTATATGATAGGTGATGTAGATCTCCTATTGGTTGGTTCGATGCATTTGAGATTAGAGCCTTTAATACAAATCTATTTTGTGATGCTATGGAGAAGGCTTGGGTTATTCAGAGCCAATTGTTGACAACCCAAAACAGACAAAAAAGAGTTATGAAGTTAGGCATATTTGAGCCTTAGATTTTATGGAGGGTGATCTTGTTTTGTTAAAGGTATCATCCATGAAGGGTGTAATGGGTTTGAGAAGAAGGGAAAGCTCAACCCTATGTTTATTGGCCCATTTGAGATTTTGAGACATATTGGGAGTGTACGAGTTATCCTTTCCACCCAATTTGTTAGTGGTGCATTCTACTTTTTTGTTTCCATGCTTCAGAAATTCATTCCTGACGATTCTCATGTGATTCACTATAAGTCTATGACTTTGGGTCCAGACTTAGCTTATGATGAGGAGCCTTTGGCTATTCTAGACAGGAAGATTAGGAAGTTGAGGACAAAGGAAAATATTTCGGTAAAGGTTCAGTAGAAGCAACGCACAATTTTAGAGTCTACATGGGTGATTGACTATGATATGCATTCCAAATATCCACAATTTTGTAGGTTTCAAGTACTTTCTAGCCCTTTATGTTCAATGATGAACATGACTTTTAGTGGTGGATGACTTAATGACTCTGAAGGGTATTTTTTGCTTTTTTCATAAAATTATTATTTTTCACTTCCAGATAGTTTTCCAGAGTCATATTTGTTTAGTTTATATGGTTAGTTTTTTAATCGAGCTAAAATATTGTTATAAGTTTTGAGAAATTTTTATAAATGAAAATTTTTAAGTAAAAATAGTTTACTTTAGTCAATATTTGAAGTTTTGAGTTCTAGAATGGAATTTCGCCAGTTCCATAAGTTCCAGAATGTGGAATTTAGCATAACAGAACCTTTTTTTCAGTTTTAGGCCTTTTGTGGGGATTTTATCCTGTTTGATGAGATTAAATTAATTTTTAAGGATAAAATTTTGGTCAATATTTGATGATTGGATGCTCGTATTCAAATTCTGTCAACTCCATTGGATTCTAAGTCTTTTTGAGCCAATTTTTCATGTTTACAAAAATGGAAGATATAGGGTCAAGGATACCTCGGATTCATATTTGATGGCTTCATTGATTCTGGAACATCGGGTTTAGTAGGGTATCATATATAGTTTCTGTGCATGGGATTCTGAATGAATCCCGAGGGTCTATTCGAAGACTTTAATTTATTTTCTTTCCTATGATAAACAATACACGGTGTAGCCCCAGGTTGTTCACCACGATCATGTGACTAAGGGTCGCGATTGGATAGGTATGAACAAGTGTTTACTGTAATCGTGTGACCCCAGGGCTCGATCGCATAGGTCTAGCTTAGTGCTAGTGATCGCGTGGTTCCCATTTGATATCACATAGTTCAGTCCTCCTAGGCATCACAATCGTGTGACATGTTGTCGCGATCACGTGACATGTTGTCAGGTCGCTTAGAGTATTGAGAACTATTTCTTCAGGGATTAAAAATCCCTGAATGTGCCATTAAATCACATTTTTCATTTTTAGACCTTGAGAGTTCACTTGGGGTATTTTCATAGAAATTGTTTTAGGCAAAACTTTTTGTAAGTTTCTTAATCATTGAATCTTCCTAACCCATTAATTCTTTTGCAATTTTAACACCAAAATTGATGAATTTCAAAGTGTGAATTTGCGGATCTTTTAGAAAAACCTTGATATCATATTTTTGGATTTTGAGGGTCAATTTCTACTCTGATTTTTAAAAAACTTCATATTTGTGATCCTTGAAACTTGGGAAACGTGATTTTCAACTAAATTTCTAGAATTAATCCTTGTCCCTCAGCTTTCACTTTTTGTATGGGGGGGTGCAATTTTGGATCCAATTGTGAAATATAAAATATGGATATCGATGTTCGTACTTTATCATGCTTAGCTCATATTTAAATAGATTTTTTTGAATTCAGAAACACGGCGTAAGGGAAACACGCTAGCTTGAGTTGATTATTTGTTTAAGGCAAGTGGGAGATTGACTTTATTATAAAGATTCATAGGCTATTATGTGATAAATTATTTGTAAGTGGGTGTAATGAGGATTATTTGAGGGTGTTTGTGTGATTGAAGTGACGGATATTTACCCAGGCACTAGAGTCAAGCATGCAGAATTAAAATAAAGGAATAAAATATTCCTAACGGTTGGATGTACTTATCATCTATTGAGTTGAGTTATTTCATAATAATTGTGATATACAGATGGAGTTTTATATACTTGATCGATATTTATTGATGATTATACACGTGTGTAAGTTTTATTTATATAACTTGATATTATATTTGATAGATTTCCCGTGTGGGGGATTGTTGACTTATTTATCTTTGTTATGCCATATTCCTCTTTAATTATGATATTTTTATTGTTGTTGTATTTTGAGCTTTGATACGATTGTAAAATATTTAAGGAAATGCATGCAAGGGTTGAGGTGCTTAGAGGTATTTCCATAATAAATGATTGGATCAGATGTCACAATTTGACATGATATGATTAGATCAGGTGTCAAGTTCCAACATGGGTACTTGATTGGTGATGAAATGCATCCACATTATGATAAATGAATGGTAAAGTCCATGATTGGATGAGATTGAGACGGCATAGGTAA
>JBDJHY010080371.1:0-13813 GCA_039654485.1 Withania somnifera
GGTGAGGTTGATCGAGTAGGGCCCATTGTGTGACTACTAATTAGGGAGGGGATAAATTCTAATAAAATTTATTTTCTGAACTAAACCTAAAAATTGGAGTTTTATGACTAGTTTTCCCGCGACCACGATATGGTGTGAGCTATTTTTATAGAGACATAATCAGAACTTGGTAGTCCTTATATATATGTATACTATGGGGTTATATTTTTGCATTGATTAGTACTAAGGGTCGAGGACTCATCTGTTGGAACTAAGGGGTAGGGGACTCTATCGATTGGAATTAATAGGGCACAAACCCTACATTTGATTAGGAGGCGCAGACCTCCGGGGTATATACCTTTTTTGTTGGCACTGAGGAGTAACAGACCTCCAAAGCAGGGCTCCTGGAAGGCGGGGTGAGTGTGGTAGTACAATTCCACCCCCTTGCATCATCCTTTTATCGCATGTTTGTACCTTGCGGGCTAAAAGGGGAGCTCATGCTTTGTTTATATCCCTGTTTGTGCCTATAGGGGGGATGGGGCATCAGGCAGGTTTTGTATGTTTTTTTATATGTATCCAGTGGTGGGATGGTGAACCACTTGGAGTTTACTTGTTAATTGTGTTCCTTTCTGCTTATGTTCTTTCTTTCCCTTATGTACCAGTCGTATTTATTGGTTGAGTTGATCTAGTTATTAGGTGCACTTCTGAGGAATTGTGACCTATGCTAGTTATTCTTATTTTATTTTCATATTTCTATACCTTATCTTCCTGTACTTTTTACTTGTTCCATTGATGGCACCTACTATACACCAGTAGAACCAACCCCGTAGCCCAAAGTCAAAGCGGAGGACTACTATATCAAATGTGGAAAGCACAATGTAATAATCAGTAGATGAATAAATGCGGAAGTAATAAGTGTCAAAATAAATGCCCAAAACTCGATATCAGTGTAATACGAACCACTAAGTACAGAATAAAGAATCAAAATGTATAATACAACTGTATCTCTAAAAATACATAGAGATCAAATAGAAATACAAATTTTGAAGAGAAGAAGTAAAAGAAGGATGCCAAACTCACCCTGAATATCTAAAATAGAATGTAATCTGCACGAACAACGTTCTGTAATCACAGTTGGCCACCTGTTCTCGGATAGTGTAGTATGAGTAAAAGTTGTCGAAGCAACCCAGACCCAATAGGCTTCGAGGGCCCACTGAGCATATAACAAAAATAAAAATAGTAAATAACAGAATACAATAAAGGGGGATATAGAAGCAAATAATACAACAAGGGAAGTTAGCTACTCAATTAAGAATCAAGTAACAAGTAGACATGTATCACTAGCTAATCACATATTAGGATATCAGGCAATAAAGGAAACGTACTCGAAATCCATGCAACAGTAAATATTAGTATCTATAACAATAAACAGGAGTCAAATAAAGACAGGAGGAGAACATGGACGATATACTGGTAACCTCAAGTAAAGATGAGTAAATGAATAATAGTATAAGGCACAAATCCCTCATATCATAAAGTGTCAATTAACCAATAATAACAAGAAAGTCATAATAATAATACTAAAGTAATACATATAAATGCTGTCAAGTGCCCCAGATAGAATCGCAATGTACACAGAAACACGATCACCCATAGACATCCACATAATACCAGGGGTACACTAAGGAAAACAAGTGCAGAAAAGTAAATAGAATCATATGAAGTAATTAGTCCTGCATACACTTCTCCTCCAGTACCCATAGGTCCAGAAGACAGAACCATGTAAGGCTAACAAAAATATTCTTGATATATCACTCCTCCGACCTATACCCCATCCATATAGCATGAAATCTTAGATGCAAGGTCCATGGTGGTATGTCACCACATACGATCTCTAACGTCATCATAACCTCACATCCCAAATCACATAGCCTCAAGGGTCTCAAAGTCTGGCATATCATGCCTCATATCAATAGTATCATCAAGCTGTACTCAGCAAGCCATGGCATCAGACGCTTGTATATCATAGTATCACAAAAAGTCCTCAAGGGAACTATATCATCAATGTCTCCATAACTGTTAATGTGATAAGGGTCAAAAAAAATGTAGTCACTGTCGTATGACGACAAACTCAAGTGTCAGTGGTTGTACTCACTGTCGAATAGAGTTGGGCTCAAGTCCCATCATTTATTAGCCAAATGATATTTCCCGGTGCTAGGATGTAAAGCCTGAACTAAAACAAGTGAACATAGTATTACTGGGTGCTGGATAAAACGCTGAATCTAAAATAAAAAGTAATTTACTTAAATTATTATTAAGCATTCCAATTTATCAACGTATGTCATTATTCATCATTATTACCAAAGTTAGTCTCTAGCCATCATGGCTCAATACGTAGGTGGTGATACTGACCCAGCTCCAACGCACTCATATCGAAGCCGTAGGCCCAAATCTCATGTCATGAATGCATAACACATCAACAAGTATATATAAACATATGATCATATAGTAACAGTTTCCTATGCCTTGCACATGTATCTCTAGCAAACTTCTAAGTCATAGGCACCATATAAATTTGAATTCCAAAGTATATATATCAATAAGGGAACAAATGAAATAACGGTATAGGATCACTATAACCATATAGTTACCCAACCCACGGATGCTATTTAGTACAATTATTAAAGCTATAAGCCCAGAGATAGTCCCACGGACCCTAACCTTTCGTTCGATGATAAAGTATTTTAAGCTCACGAATTGTATTTCGACAAATATTAAATGATCTCCAAATGCTCTTAAACTTGCATCAAATTATTCTATATGAAAATACAAGTCTAACGATATAATTTATGCTAAGTTCTGGACTGGCCTAAAATTAGACCTAAATTAGGCCTACAAGGCCCACTCGTCGGAACTGAAAATAAACTTTGCTACAGGGTTTCCAATGTTACCAGGAATCGTGCTCCAAAATTTTGCACAATTCAAGTGCGGGAAGGGTTCCAAAGCATCCAAGACAGATTTGATTATAACGGGTCAAAGATGCAATTTTTATGAATTAAACGTTGCAAATCTGATGAATTAATGATACTACAAGAAAAATATACTTGGTAAATGAAGAATTACATCACTTTCCATTTACAATAATTTAGCAAAAAATCATTAACACTCTATAAAAAGACGAAAGAAACCTCAACTTTTCTTAGAAACAAAGAACAATGTCATTTGTGAGCTTCGCCCTTCCTTAAAAACTCCAAACAAGCACAATCTAATCACAAAAATAATACATACGAGAAAATACAACAATCAATACCCATATTTCAATATTTCAAAACTTATTTAAATATCCATCGCAGGCCCACAAGGTCAAACCTATAATTTTATTGTGAAAACGTGTTACCCGTTACTTGAGAAACTTAAATATCAATATTCATCAAATCCCCAATCCATTTCGTAATTGAAAACCTCAATTTTCCCTTTTCAAATTCATGTTCAAAAAGTCCATTTTAGCATTAAAAACTTGCAAAAATCATGGTAAAAATCATGAAAAAGCTAATAGAATTTGATGGAAATGAGTTTGGAATAATTACCCAATAATTTAGTGTTGAAACCCTCTTCTTTAATCTTGTAAAATAGTAGAAATTTCCCCATGTGTATAAAAATATGAAATTATTCGTGATTTAAAATTTAAAAACTGCCAGAACCAGGGCTTCATCGTGAATGGGTGGCCCACTACGAATGTGACCCTCACCTGACATGTCTCTTCTTCGAACGTGGCCACCACTCCGTGAACATGAATAAAAACATTTATAACCCTCCTTAAATGTTTCCCAACCCCAAAAATGTGTAGGAGGCTGAGTACAACATCAACAGATAACGAATAAATACACAAGTAAGAAATGCTCTAAAAGGACCCTGGGTATTCGTTTGAAATCCTGTAAAAGTAAACTATATATGTAACCATACTAATTTTGACATTTTGACATTTTGAAATCAAAGAAACCATCAAAATACTATTAAGGGCCCAATAAATTAACTTTTAAACAAAAAGACTGAAGTACCCCCAGGGCCTATGAAAAATAAACAAAACCTCAATCTAGGCCCAAAACCTCCTTCGGGTCCAGTAGAACCATTGAATTTTGAATTCAAGCACTCTAAGTCCAAATATTAACCAAAGTCAATCATTCTTCTTAAACTTCAACTTTAACCCGTCAAACCATTAATGGGCCAAAACAGAAAATGAAGGTCATCTTAGACCAAAATCCACATTCCGAAACTGATGGTTTTTTTATTTGGGTCCCAAACTTAAAATGACCACTAAAGTCCAACATTTCATACTTTAAAGATCAAAAAGTAAAATTTCTTCAAATTTAATAAAATTCCCTTTTCAATCTCAAACCAACTATGAAACGAAACTTAGTTTTTTATAATGCAACTACAGGATGGAGAAAATGGTAAAATAAGTTGAAAACAAAAAAAATTACCTTGAGGGTCATTACATACGTCTAGGGGACATCCTCGATGTATGACAAGCTTGGTATTATAGCACTAGGTTTAAGAATCCTAGGAGGCCTAAAAAAGGCATTTAATAGAGTTTTCTTTATACTTTGATTTGACTTACATGGTTGAAAGTAATATCTTGGTGTAGCACTTGGGCTTATGTATATGTTTTTGACTAGAGTATACTTGTTATTTAATCAAAATGCCCTATTATAACTTAATTATAAATGGATATTATACTACGATAATACCTTGAGTTGGATTGATTATGTTGGTCCATATTTGCACTAAAATTGCCCCCTAATGACTTATTGACACCATTATAATTGCAATTGTGTTGCCTGTTGAGGCTAGATTGAGATAGAAAAAATATATTTGATAATGATTGTCTATAAAAGGTCGATATTATTAGTTTTTGGGATTTAAAATCATGATTGGCATATGATACTTTCTCGCTTTTTGATATTGAATATTAAACTTGAATTGTGTATTAATTGAGAAATTCTATGGCTCAGATCTTTAGTATTCTCTTAGTTATTACATGTTCTACTATTCAGGCAGAATATTCTCACCAATTCCTATTAAAAACTAAATAAGCCTAAAAATAGAAGAAATCGTGGAAATTGAGGAAGAAAGATATGTAGAAATAGAAACTTTTTTGAAATGAAAGGGACTAAAAAGGAACAAGATGGATTCACTGAAGAAGATCATTATCCTTCTTCTTCCCTTTTTTTAGAAGAAGGGTGGGATCCGAATTAAATTCATATTAAAGTTTATTTCCATTTTGTCTGAAAAATTGACATATATCTAAACTGTACCCCACCCGTGAGAGCTAATAAAAAAAGAAAAAACAAAAAAATAATTTTTTTAACAGTTTGGGGAATGAAAGAAGAATTCCCCTTTCGTTCTCCCTGTAAGCGTCCTTCCTTTTTTGAGCTCAATTTTAAGGAACTTGAAAAAAGTTGGAAAATAAAAAAAAGAAATATTTACAAATTTAAAAGTTTTAAAAGAAAAAACAAAATCTTTTGAAGACTTTCAAAAGAAACCAAAAAAAATGTTTTATCAAAAGTATTCAATTTTTTTAAAAAAACAAACTTTTAAAATAAATCCAATTTTATTATTTATATTCATAGAAATATCTGATCGAATGAAAGGAAAAAAATAAAATATTATCTAATTAGTAATCAACTAATTAACAAATCATTTAGCCAATGTAAATCTAAAAATTGGGCAAATTCTTTATAGATAAAAAACAAAACGAAGGATTAGACTAATATAACAAGTACAATAAAAAATCAAATAGAAAGAACTATAAAAGATAAAAAGAAAATAACTTCAGTAATAGACATTAGTCCTGATAAAATAAATAATATTAAATCTCCAAACTTATTTATAAAATGTTAAAAAACATAAATACTCAATCAATATGGAAATTTCATTATTTTTTAAAATTATCCATTCAAATATTATACATCTATCTATTTTTATCTATCATCAATATTCCCAAAATTAATAAATAACTCTTTCTTGGATCAAAAAATAAATTTATTAAGAAATTCATTTTCAATAATGAAATAAAAAAATAAAAAAAATTACTTTATCTTTATTTTGACTATGAAAAAGTTACTTTATAATATTAGTAAGAAAAATTCACATATTTTTTCTATTTATCCTACTTGTCACAAGTATATGAATTTTACAAAATATCACAAACCCAAGTTATTAATTTATATAAATGTAGATATTTTCTTCAATATAGCAGAACATTTTTTTTACTTAAGACTAAAATAAAGGACTATTTAAAATGCTAGGAATATTTTTTCTGAATTAAAACATAAGAAACTTCATAGTTATAGAATCAATCAATGAAAAAAATTGGTTAAGATGGCATTATCAATATAAGTTATCTCAGATTACATGGTCAAGATTAATGCTAAAAAATGGTGAACTACGGTTAATCAAAGTTATATGGTTCAAAATAGAAATGGAAACTTAAAAAAATAAAATTCATATGAAAAAAACCAATAAATTCATTATATAAAAATAAAAAAAAAATTATGAAGTCTATTCATTATCAAACCAAAAAGATAATTTTAAAAAATATTATAGATATGATCTTTTATCATATATATTGATTAATTATAAAACAAAAGTGACTCATTTATTTCTAGATTTTTCAAGTAATAAGAACTTTGAAATTTCTTGTAATTCCAACACATCCGAACTCAACTTTTTTATATTCCTATCAATCTTCATATCAATGATTATTTAAAATAACGCAATAATATAGATATAAAAAAAATTTAATAGAAAAAATATAGATTGGAGAATTATCCATTTTTATGTTAGACAAAAGGGAGATACTGAGGCCTGGGTTAAAATGGATACCAAAAGAAATTCAAATACAAAAATTGGCATTCTAAGGTTTGTTTCAAATGTATGATTGGATAAATATCCCGAGGTTCATTCTAGATGTATGATTTGGTAGGTCATTCGAGGTTCGTTCTGTAGGTCTAAAGTATACATTGGATAGATGGTCTAAGGCCTATTTTGGATATTTGATCTTTGATTAAACCGTCCGGGCCATTCCAGAGGTTGTGATTAGAGTATTGTATTGACCTCGAGAACCCTCCATGGGTCCTGGCTGAGACATATATAAATTCCAGCAAGTGGATACATGAGATAGACATGCATTGGACCACTTGCATTATGCATTGCTTTTACTTGATATGTGGTGTTGGTTTTTCATCAGTGTAAGTAATTCCTTGAGATTATCTAATATTGAGTGATAACTTGAGACCATTATTTAATAATAACTTGTGATTATATGGTTTCTAATGATTTCGTGAGACTTATATTGATACTTATTGCTATAATTTGAGCATATCACATGTGTTTCATGATTGAGAGTATTTAGTAGTCATTCAGATTTCTTATTCTAGTTTTGTATTGTTAGATAGGTTGATGTATGTATATATATATATATATAATACATAGGTTTGGAAACCTGGTTCAAATACCATTTTATCCTACCTCACTCACCGCCCCTCAGGCTTAAAATTTCATTGTCACCATTTTTTTTGTATATATATATATAAATAAATTATTGCAGGTTGTAGTATTGGGGTTGGTTGGATGTCAGGAATTTTTATTTTCTCTTTATAGTTAGACCGGCCAAGGATGCTGCTGAGTACCATAATTTATACCCACTCCTTGTTTTTTTGTACTTTTGTGCAGGTTCAGTGCTCAGGATGTCGTGATCGTTTCTCATCCTCATTCCAAGAGAATCTTTGAGTATTTCTGAGGTATCTGACCATTTTTCATTAGTGATCTCTCATTTCTTTTATATTTTATTTTATGATGTCATTGCTTATTAAAGACTGTATCGAGACATATATTTTCATATAACTCTAGTAATAGTTAATGTTTTAGCATATTAGTTCTTTACGTATTTAATTCTGTAATTACTTTGATTTTTACCTAGTCATTAGTTGGTTGACCTATTGGGATAGGAAGTTAGGTGTAATCGTGATTAAATTTTGGGTTGTGACAAGATGGTTCTAGATTCATAGGTCTCACTATATACAAGACAAGTTTAGTAGAGTCTCACTGTATCCTCAAAAGGTTATGGAACTCTAGGAAAAACTTTTGTTTCTTGATTCATTATCATGTGCTCTTGGCCTGAGCTAACTCTAAACAATTTATTTTTATTATTAAATCCATAAAGAGGACTTGTTCTTGGGTTTATGCATTTCTATTGAGTTTTCATCATATGGTTTTGGCATACAACTCAGTGCTAAGAAAAAAGTGATAGACTAATGATAAAGACGTATAGCCAGAGCTAGACTGTTCGGTGATTTTAAGGGCAGAAATTGTGGATTAGTAGGGAAAGAAATGAGAAGATTGTGCATCAGAGGTTTTGAGGTGTTCATATTTTTTTCTTGGATTCAAGTTGAGATATTCAAAGTCCTAGAAACATCACTTGATTTCTAACAAATGCAAGATTTGTAACATCACTTGATTCTTTTGGTATGAGTAAGTTATGTAATGATTAGGGATTTCCTGTAAGATTGGGCATGAGAATTTTATTAATTGAGTAATGATAGGAGCATGACATTTGAAGGTTGGCATGGATTTGATATCGATTTCTAATCCAGTTGCTTGAGTACAATGAGAAGTACTATCAGGATTATTTTCGGTACCATTAGCTTCAGATAAGGCTAGTTGCCAACATTCGAGGAGTGAATTTGGAGCAATAGAGATCTATCTATGGAAAGAGAGAGGGGTTATGATTTAGAGTTACATAGAGGGTAAATGTGTTTTCTAAGGATTTTGGTACTAATTAGGGTTTTGAGAAATCTGACTCAAAGATTAGTAATGTCATAATATTCTTCCGATTAGGTCGGAGGCAGAGACTTCTAACATGGCTAATATGGGTATAGGGTTTCCCTTGACTTGTGTTATGTAATGGATACATGATTTACTATCTCCTATGTATATGTGGACTTTTCATTGGGCCTTATTATGACATTCTACTTCTACTTATTGATATTCGTGTGCCTACTCAGTGGTTTATTTTTTAGTGGTTTTAAGATATTATATTAGCTTTGTCTTCAGGATCTCATCAATAGAAGAAGGTTAAATGTGTTGGGTTTTGATGAATCAAATGTATTCAGAACTATATTTATGGCCAAATAAGGCTTAATGTATAGCGAAGTTTCAAGGTTATGGAAGTCACATGATTCAGGGAGTTTAGTGACAGGCACTAGTGATGTATTGTTATGAGTAAATCAGAAGAGGATGGTAGTTATTATGGTGAAAGAGCAACAATAATAATGGGATTTTTTCTTAGAAGTACTTGTGTGTTTCTGTTTTAAGGATCCTAGAGATGATATTTATGTGCTTTTGGGTGATTGCCCGAGTGTTATGTGCATTGATACTGATAGGCTTTATGGGGTAGGAGTTACTACCTTCTCAAATATTAGGTCTCTCAGGCCGTAAGGGATGCTTTGTTGGTTGAGTTTATGTTTGTGGGTTTTGACCCTTCAGGATTGCTTGCATGTGAGAAACCAGATAATGTACTAGTTACCTTCTTGCTAAGTGGCCGAGACAGTGTCAGATATCTCTGTTTCATCATCAGAGGTAGTGGTGCTCATTTTTTGGTATTATATGCATGAATTTGGGTTGTTTCGACATTGTTAGATTATGGGAAAGTTTACTTGGTTGCTTGTATATATGGTCTCCCTTGAGATTATGCTTGTGAGTAGGTTTTCTCTATTGGTTAGGCTTGTTCTCATTATTCGGAATTGATTCTTAGTAGTGGATCGATTTCATCGATCCTGTAGATTGCCTTGGCAAAGCCTAGTTTATGGAATATCCTATTAGTAATAAAATAGGATCAAGGATGTCGTTAACTTTGACCATCACTGGATTTCCATCGTGGTGGTAGATATGTGTTTTGTGGTGGTAGTTAGACCTTAGTGGTGTTAGTCTTCCCTCTGATAGTTTGGTGTCGCATCGGTAGGCAATTGTCTTATCTTGATATCTGGTGGTCATGGTTGTACTTCCCTCTATATACTAGTATACTCCACACCAGGGCTTTGATATGATATATAGTGTTTTGTTGGTTTCCAGTCATGTTGCTACTTTATAGGTGGTTTCTTAGTGGTGGATTGGGTAAATCAATCTTATGATATAATCTCGTTGAAGATTAGTGATTGAGTTGTTTTGATTATTTCCAGTATGGTAGATTTGATGTGGTAGTAGGATGTGGAATCTTTTTGTTTTTCGTGAAAGGTGAGTTGTAGGGGCATGAGTTGGTATTGACGATTATGTAAGATCACTAGTAAAGTGAGGCTTTTGGTATCACACTTTAACTAATGATCAAACTACCTTCAGGGTGTTTTTGTGCTTCACAAAATGGTTCAGTTGCTGGCATTGTCTTCTAGTGTTTGACTAATGGTATCTCTACTACAACACTTAGTGTTTAAGAAATCTTAATACATAGTTGTTAAGTCTCCTAATTTTGTCTTGACCACATTTAGAGTTTGAAATGGAAAACTGAAGATTGTGCATGAGTTACCTTTGAATTTACTTTGTTAGTAAGGTGTTCATTTACCATTGATATTAGATAAGATTGTGGAGTTGACATTTCAGTGGTTAGAAGGAATGCTTGATTACTAATGGGATTTAGTGTAGGGTTCTGGGTCGTCCTCGTCGACTATATCATCTTGTTATGGAGTGGTGTTCAGTGTAACCTTCAGAAGCTTAAAGATCTCGATTGTTTTAGTTCTCTTTTTGAACCCCATCTAGAGAATATGGAGTCCTATCAATTCACTATGTCAATCATTGAGTAGCCTTGGTTTGGTGTGGAAAAATATAGATGGATCGGGTGGGGATTACACCTTGGATAATTTTGAAGGATCATGAGGGAATTTATTTAATTTGTGGTATGGAAACTGGGAATCAAAAGTTTGTGGTTGGAAATTGTGAATAGTTCTATCATGGCATTAGTTGAGAGAAATTTTTGTCGAACTAATGTGTTTAATGTACTTTCAGGAAGATTGTCACAATGGAAGGTGATGTGATGGCATTTGACGTCACATATTTCTCTTAAAACTATGTATAAATGCATGTTCTTGATTAACTTTTATGTGATTTGATGTGTTTTCTATGTATTTTCAAGGTAAAGTTTGCGTTTGGAACTTTAGAGAGATCACATAAGAAAATGGTATTTTGAAAATAAATTGTGCATTTCATACAAGATTGGACGGGTTGCCCAAGATGTGTCATCCAATGAAAATAAAATTGTTTTAGGAAATCTTATTTCGCTAGAAATGGACTGTTCATCTGGCCTTAGATGAACCATCCAAATCCACCGTCTAGAGTATGATATTTTAAAGAAAGAAACAGACGGAAGACTGGACGAACCGTCTAGACTTGGATGGTTCATCCAAAATGGCGCATTCTAAGAGGAAGTCTATTGTTTCATAGTCCAAAATAGTTTTCGAAACCCTTGTGAACATAATCCTAGATTTTTCTCATTAATTGAAATCCAGTATAATGTACATCAATTAGTATTTGAATTCTATTGAAAAGTGTTACTATTTTAACAAACAATCCCCATTATTTACTTTTATGTATTTTACAAATAACTGACTAATTGATTAAATATTGTCATTAAACCTGAATCTGGAATATCCTGAATCTGGACCATATTCCTTATGCGATCGACTCCAAACTTGTTGGTTTCTATATATGAACAACGATCGTTTATGCTTCGGCTGGAGGTGTAATTTGAGAGTTGTCAAATTTTGGCGCGTTATCGAAAATATGGTTGTTAGTTAGGTCAAGTATTAATATCTGTCATTTAGTTTTATTTCTAGTTTTTACTTTTATCTATTTTTTTTATTACATGAGGTCAAGTAATTTATACAAAATGTCTGAAGCTCAGGTGTACTACTATCGTCATTCGATCCAGAGATCTCTAGAACACTAAGAAGAATGAATAGGCAAAATACACTGCCTAGAGGCAACCATAAAGTTGCACCTTCTAGACCTCAACATGTGAGGAATAATAAGGTGTACGACTGTTGTCTCCCCATCACACACGCAAGTGTATGTGGTTATACGAGTAATATAATGGCTCTTGCGAGCTGAATGTCGAACCCACAGGGACTTGGAATTATGAATTAGTTTCACTAAATGATTTGTCTAAGAACTCACTTTGTAGTGCAATTAAGTGCATCAGAATAAGAGTTGGGAGATTGTATAAATATAGAGTAACTAAGATGTAAAAGTAAGAATTGGATCAAAACAAGTAAGGTAGATCAATATGAGTAATGGTTCTAGGGCTATGGAATTACACACACACACGTATATGGACTTGACTTTCATTAAGGACAGTTGTTCCGTTGATTGTTTGTTTAGGGGTTGAAGTTATGACTACGGATTGATAATCCTTTAGTCACAAATTATTTAAGAAATCAACTACTCCAATTGGCATGTGTTGTTTAACTCTCATAAATGCATTAATGCTTTCTTCCCTATTAACATCAAGCAAAGCACTAAGTACACGATTATGTCTTAGTCACTACCTATATTATTATTCTCTGATAAGGTTAATAATGTAAACACACTCCTACTACTCCAATCACTCACAAGATTATTAGATTCAATAACCCTAGAAAGCATAAGTTTACAATTAGAAACTCAATTATTATAGAGTAGAAGAGCATTAAAATATCTGTAACAAATACCTTAAATCAATTCATATCCATACATGATGTGTTAACCATAAGCCCTATAACAAGGGTGTTTAGCCAATACAACTCATAGTCAATTTGTAAAACATAATTAAACAATACCGTACGTGAATTGAATGGAAATATTTATCCTATAATACTAGTGTATGTGTCTTGACTTGTGTTCTTTCTCCCCAATATGATAGCACAATTCCTTGATGGGAATAATGATTCCTCAAAACGTATTTGAAGGGTTAAATAATTCCTTGGGTGAAAAGACAAGATTACCCCTACTAATCCAATTAATAAGAGGCTTTTAGCCACTGTCAACCAAAAGGGATTACGGTAGTAATCATGTCATGATGACTATTGTGATAGACCCCTCATCACGACGTGATCACTATCATGATGAGGGTCTTTTTCTGCAAATATGGGATGCTTCTGCTAGCTTACTTTCCCGCTTTCTCTATAGCCTCCAAGTCCTCAATAATCCTGCAAATATGCTAATCACTTTGATTTGTAGTGCTTTAACACACCAAAAACATCCACCAAATCATGAAATTATTCTCAAAACAAAGAAAATTTATAGGAAATAGATGGTTCCATGGCAGATACAACTGTCTAAGATCACCCCTACCCCATACTTACACCTTTGTTCGTCCTTGAACAATCTCCTACATACACAACTGTAGCTCAAAAAGGCAACGATTATAAACATAATATTACCATAATTACGACCTTATTAAAAATCACATATGTCAACTCATAAAACATGCTCAATACAACAGGCCTCAAAGGAATAACAAATACATCAACACACTCTTAACACACAATTAGGTTTAGAGGCCAACTTGCCGCTTAAATAAGACATAACAATCATGCATACCCTACTCCCCAAATGTTCCCTCACAGAAGAATATTCCACGCTCTAGAAAATTCAATGAATTCACTTTCTTGATTAGGAATCTTATAGCTCTTTAGGCTTAACTCTCATGCTCACAAAGACTCACATGTATACAGGAAAGTACCATATGCTTTCCCATTGTGTACATGTCTACTAATTATGTGTGTCTAAATAGAATCAGATAGGACTT
>JBDJHY010080480.1:0-13813 GCA_039654485.1 Withania somnifera
GTTAAACCTAAATATAACCAAGAATTCATAAGTTTTTCTTCATTTGGTCATCAGTGGATAAAACCTATTTTCATGAAATTATTAAATAAAGAGACTTATCGAGAGTCGAAAAAGATGAGGGAATTACTTGGGTACTTTTTCTGTAACAATTGATGAATTTTCCAACAAGACACTCCACAGAAATTCAGAAAATTGATGGAAAAAAACTTTCCATAAAGAATGAACTGAAGGTTGTGCAGTTATATATAGTTTTTGCAATTCTCATAGGAGCAGATCTAGGGTAATTGGGTCAGGATTACTAGGTAGAAAAATGGGTTTCTAGGGAAACCCTGCATTCCCAGGACTTCCTTCACAGGAGCGGCCCTTAGGACACTCAGGGCTCCTTGCTGGGGAGACTTTAAGGTCACTGTGGCGACTTCACAGGTCTAACCTAACCCTATCGCTAGGGCATTTTGTGCCTGCATTTTTACAACAACAACAATCATGAACTCTGAGGGTCTAGAATGAGCATTTTATGTCCTATTTAAATAAACCAAATATGTAAACAACAAGGAAATGACATTTCGGATCTAATGGAATCGTTCAAATACCAACCGAGGTCATTTGAGAAAAAATCCCCATGAAACCAAGAAACACAAGATTTTCCCTAACCCACCAAGGTACTAAAAGTTACACCGGATACCAAGAGAAATAAACCAATACTCTCACAAGCCTAAAGTCACCATGCCAGAGCCGATGGATATTTGTGGATTCCATTCCTACACTCCGAACACTGAAATACAACCTAAGCTCCAAATTTGTCCTTAAATGAAAAAAGAACTGCAATCTAACACAAACTCCAAATAAAAATTGTTAAATACGAACTAAAGGCCCATCTAGACTCTATTTCGTATTCTGGAGCTACTGGAACTGTCAAAATTTAATTTTGAACACGTCTTGATAGAAAGTTTACACTAGTCAATAAGTACTTAGTTTTAGGCTCTGAAATGGCTAGGTGGGATAAATCTCAAATGAACCGCCAGATAAATCAGAATATCAGTCCCAGAAAGTCATAAATGACTTATAGAAGGAAAGCTCTAGAACAAAAAATATCATGTAATTCTCATAAATGACCGTGAGGGTCATTGCATGATTACAAAGGTGTGACTCTCCGTCACTAATAATTGCTTGGGGAGTCATGAACCTTGAAAATATATTCTTCTTGAGGAAATACACCACACTCTTACTTTTATTTGTAGATAATGCAATGGTTTCCATCCATTTCTTCACATAATCGATGACCACAGAGATATACTTTTTCCCAAAGTAACTCAAAAAGGGTCACATGAAATATACCCCCAATGGTCTAACAACTTCACCTCTAGAATTGGTATTATCGTTACTTCATGTTTTCTTAAAATCCCCTAGTTTTTTTACATTGGTAATACTTATTCACAAAGGTATATGTTTCTTGGTTAAAGGTGGGAAAATAATACCCAAATTAAAGAAAATTTGACTCAATTCACATATTGTTAAGATGACCCCCAATAGGATGTGACTTGCATGCTTCAAGAATATCCCACACTTCTCTTTTCAGGATGCATTGATGGATAACATTGTTTGCACATATATTGAAAAGATAAGGGTCATCCCAAAAGTAACTCTTCACATCATGAAGGAACTCTTTCCATTGATGAAAAGTAAGATCCTCCTGGATAATGCCTCATGCAAGATAATATATGAAGTCAACAAACTATGGCGACACTCCTTATGAAAGAGCCATCACATACGCATTGGAGAAGGCCTTCTAAATTTTAAGTTGCCCTTCCTCTATTTTGTTTACCTCAAATTTTGATAAATGTCCCACAACATGATTTTTACACCCTTTTAAATATTTAACCTTAAAATAAATTTCTTATAATAAAAGAATCCAAAAAATAAAAATAGGCTTGATTTCTTTTCTTTCATCAAACAACAGTGTTGTATAATTATTGTGTGCTAACACCTTGATGCCTAAGAGATAAGCATGAATATTTTTAAAATCATATACAAAAACCAAAAATTCTTTCTCCGTGACCCTATAATTCCTTTTTGCATCCTTCAATGTTTTTCTTGAGTAATGCACGAGATGGAAAATCATATCTCTCTGCTAGCTGAAAATAGCCCCAAGTACCACCCCACTAGCATCATATATTATTTCAAAAGGTAAGGACCAATTGAGTGTTATGGTGATAGATGTGGTGGTGAGCTTCTCCTTGAAAGATTCAAAAGCCCGCAAATTCTTCATTGAACTAAAATTTAGTATCCTTTTCCAAGATCTTAAAAAGAGGGAAACCAACCATGGAGAAATGTTTCACAAGCCTCAGCTAGAATCCCGGATGTACTTGGAAGCTTCTTTCCCCATTCATGGATGTCAGTGGTGGAAATTTGGAAAACACTTCTATCTTTGATTGATCCACTTCTATATATATATACACATATATGTGTGTCCTAAACTTTAACAAAACTAAAAGATAAAGTTGCACCCTAACAAGTCATGTACATACCGTACATGGCTAAAATGGGTCGCACATACCCAAAAGTTGTTGCTAGTGATTTTCGGTCAATTGCAAACTACACAAAGGCATGTATGGCAACATATAGAGACTGTACTTCAAGTTGTGTTCTATTCTATATATTAATACACATATCCTATGTCTCTATTTGTGTAGTCCTCACTCCGTGGATGAATTTGGCTTCTTTGCTTCATCCTTTCTTCCATCTTGAATTAAATTTTTACAGGTTCCATGCATATTGAGGTTTCGTAATCTCAATAACATTTTAACATTAAAAATTAGGGCAATATCATAAAATATCAAGCAATATCATGAGTTTAAAGGCTCATTAAGTTGGTCAAATACTAACATATCACCCCTTTAAAATAAAAAATTATTTAGTTTTGGGGTTAAAAGTGAGAAAAAAAGATAATTTTCCCTTTATAAAACATGTTGTATAATTCTATATAGTGGCCTCCGTAAGTTGATCCATGACTCATGGATGGGTTCCATAACTCGTGGACTGAGCCATGGATTGCTAGGACATTTCTTGCATCTCTAGATAGGTGTTACAGTTCATAGTACTGTCCTTGGACCGATTCCATAGTGCATATTGTAAGTTATGATTTATGGTCATGGTTTACCCAACTCTACCTACATATAGGAGTCAAAATATGTCTCATAAAATGGTTCTACAGGTCTAACACCGACTCGCGGTTTTCTTAGGTTCCATGAGTCAGTTTTAAAACTTGTTCTACAAGTTGTAGACTTGATCTAAAGCTCATGTACCCTTTCGTAGTTTACAATAAAACTAAAATCACTCTTCAATCATTTGAGTTAAGTCTAGTTTGAATAATGGAAGACTTTTTAAGGTGTTACCCTTGTAGTAAAGCAACCTGTATTGGCATGCCATATGTCAAATCCATTGGAGAGTGCCAACCAAAAATTTTTATCTAACTCAGGCCTGTTGAAGATCATATGCGCACTTGAACAATGTGACACATTTTTCCATGGTTGTCCTTTAGCATACTATTATTTTTGTTTTTAATTTTGCACTCTCTATACTATACCCAGAGAGTATTTTATTTTTAATTCAACTGGACATCATCTACTAGGAACCCAATTGATAAAAGTGATATCAACATACCTATCCCTAGAAGTCAAATATTCATCATTCCTATTTTACCTCACACACATAGTCCCTCCATTTTTCGAGTGCAACACTCTTTTATGGATGAGAGAAGTAGAATAAAATGAATCCAACACTTAGCATGACCCATATTTTATTCATCTTGCCACATATTTCCTTAAGGATAAATCACCTTTTGGCATAACTAGCACTTCCACATGTTTTGGAAAAAGGAGGTCATTCTTTTTTAAGTTATTTCTCAATGCTAATACAAAAATCTCTCTTCTCATTTACTGGTTCCATCACTCCTTTGAAATTTAGCAGTATAATTTTTTTTAGATAAAAGTGAACTCATAAAAACCATGGATGTCAAGAGGGTTTCAGTTAGGATAATGGATCTATAGATCTTCTACACAAGAGGCTTTCCAAAATTTAGTCCTTTTAACTTTAGGAGAAATGTGTTGAGCCGAACAAGGAGCATTATCTTAAAAAGCCTAGGTTTTCAATCTTACTCTGGATCTCCTCTTTAGTAATGATTTCTTAGTCATCAGAAGTGGTGGCCTAGTACCTAGGGTGAGGTGTGGTTTTTTTGAAGCAACTATGTAATGGCAAGAAAGAGACATTTTCTTCTAGCGAGTCTAAGAGTATCGCTATTGTTAGAAACTTTACCAACCGAGGTCCAAGTGTTAGGTTTCCTTATGACTTCTATAGGGTCACTCCCATAGATGCACTCTTGATATTTCATCTTTGTACCACCCATATTATTCTTTCAATATAGGGTGGGCCTTTTTCTATATATTTCTAACTTTATCTATTTCATGCATCCATATTCTTAATGTTGTTCCTTATGTGAATGTAAGAGTAATTGAGTGACTCTTCCCTGATATATAAATTGTCACGTAATGACCCTCTTTATTAATTTTGTGATTTTGCATTTTCTTCCATTATAGATCTATTCTATAGAATCGCTAAGTCATTTATGACATATCAAAACTGGTGGTTCGGTTCCTAGGTAATTTGCTTGTTCATTATGTTTGTTTCCCTTTTTTAGATCCTTTAGTATTGAAATCACTAATTTTAGAAAATATTTTATGAAAAAAACTTATAATTAAATTTTGAAAGTTCTATTATCTTTGGAATGTGGAATGGTCTAGGTGAATTCTTGGTCCAACTCTAGAAGCTTTGGTTTTGAGTTGGTGTGACATTTTTTGTTTTATATGCTTTTTGTAGCCTAAGTGGAACTTGGGCAGTCATCTTTTGATCAAACCTCAGATTGAACATTTGACTGCTCTATTAGCTTCAAAATGTCATGTTTTGGTTAGAGTTATTCATTTAGGATTTGGACAAATCGAGAGCTCATTTTAAATACTTAGTAGGATAGTTTATTATTTTGGAATAGAGTTAAATTTTGTCAACATTTTTTCTAGACATTCTTAGATAGGAATTTTATTTGTGCCATTGAAGCCAAACTGTCGTTTTCATGTAGGTAACATCTTTTATTTGTGTTAATCAGTTACCAAATCATCATACTAAGTTTCGAGTTATAGCTGGTTTTGCTGTCATCTGGTGCTAGATCTTTACTCATTGAGAGCGTGGTCATATTTTCATGATCTTGTAGTGTAGCTTTCAATATCCTATGTGATCACGGAAGGCCCTTCGCAATCGCGGAGCTTTGACCCCTCCCATTGACTTTTCTATTCATTATAACGGTCCACCTCATGCGATCACAGTCCCACCCATAAGTTGACCTTCATGATCGTGATCTCCTTGTTGCAATAGCAATGAAGGATATCTTCCATGTTTGAATTTTATCAAAACCCAATTTTTAGCAGTTTTTTATCCTCTTAACTTTCAAACATTCAAAAACTCTTATAAAAATTTTGGTGTATTTGCATGAGAGACTAGGTGACGTTGGAAATGTAATTTATTCTATTCTTCATTAGATATTGGTAAGTTTTTACTTTAATTTCCTTGAATTTTACCCAAATTTCTCCGTTTGTGTTCTTTAGTTCATTTCATCATCTCAAGCCTATTTCTTGCTCGTCTTACCTCAAGATTTTGGGTACAAGTTTCCAATGAGATGGGAAACAGTTTGATACCCTTTGTTTGAAGTTTTATGTTCACAGACCTGAGGCTCATTTTGACCCATTTTTTACCTCGGTTAATTTCATAGTTATATGGGTATTGTTTAACTCATATTAATGTCTAGATTGTGTTTTTCTGGTGAATGATCGTTAGAGCTTGTTTGCAAATTCTTTTTGATAAGTACAAGCATTCTTCTATGTTGTATTTGGGATATTATCAATAGAGCATAGGTAAGGCACGACTTATAATCTTCGACTGGGTTTATATGTGTTATAAATGTAATAAATAGACATCCTTGGGCTGGAATTTCATGATTGGTGCCCATAACCCTGTCTGCTCTTTTAGTTCACCTCTTAGTTGTGTATTTTTGTTTCAATTGCAATGATAGTTACCTTGCGACCTTGAATGGTCTTGATCGATTATATAACATAGATGGTGGGTAACTAGGAACGTCTAAAAGTCTCAGACATCGACTAGGCTGGGTTTACTTGTTGTAGATATTGAGCCTGTGTAAGATCGTAGAGTTTGCCTATGATATTGTTTGTGGTTGAATATATCACCATGAAACTAGCTTTTGTAATTTTTTTTCACTATTTTATGGTAGGCCCAATTGTTAGTATTTTGAGATTAAAAGGATCATTTTTAGATACCTTTACTTGGTTTCAATGATTATGAGATAATGTTGACTTAACCACTATTTTGAGATATTACAAGACTAGGTGAAACCCAAGCACTAGACATTAATTATATTAATACATACATGGGAAAGCCCATTGATTATATTGATGCATGCTTGGAGAAGCCCATCGATTATATTGATGCATTCTTTCAAAAGTCCATTGATCATAGTGATGCATGCTTGGGAAAGCCCATTGATTATATTGATACATGCTTGGGGAATTCCACTAATTATACTAATTTAGACTTATGGAACACCATTGATCATATTTATTTTAGACTTGGGGAATCCGGATAACTCACTCATGTTTTAGTACTATTTACATTCATGTTATATTTACTTTTTGCACTTGTCTTTCTTTGTTGTATCTTTTAGCTGTATGGGCAGCCAACGAGTAAGCATTACTTATATGAATCTCCTGGTGATATGGGGTATCGTGAAGGTCCTCTTTTATATATTATTGTTCTATTTTATTGTTAGTAATTAGAGTTAAACTTGTTGGGTTCCCAATCAAGATCCCTTTATTGATATACATGATTATTAGCTATCCTTCCCTTTCCTTTATTTGAGGTTATTGATATATCGCCATATCTATTACTTAGTTTCTTCTTGATAGTTGAGCTTAGATTTGGGTATATTCCCTCCTTGTTTTACATGAACCTTCTCTGTTGGTTTCTAGATATTTAGGATATATATATAAACTTATCCTATTTTCTAACCTTACTACATACTCTATTTGTTGATCTTTATGAATTTTCTTTTTTATCAATTTATTTATTGACTTTATTTCCTATTTATTCCCAGTCGGCCTAGCTTACTGGTTACCCATTGTTTTGGTACCTATACTACACTTCTGCATCTTTTTGGTGCAGATCCTTGTACATGTTGTCAGCATTGATTATTGATCGAGCCCTGGTTATGATCCTAAGGTAGAGGACCACTCCTGGCCTTAATGGCTTCTCTTTCGTATTCCTACTATCCGTTTTCTTTTATTTTACCACTATATATATTGTATTTCCATTTCAGACATTATTCTTTTATTAAGTAGCTTCAGTACATATGTATCATATTTTGGAGTTGTTATTTATTGAGTATAGACTTTCGCTTATCCTTTTCCCTTATTTCATTAGATTTTCCATATTTATTTTATTTTCATGACTTTTATGATTTTTGGATAGTTACTCCTATGGTAGGTTGTATGTGCCCTTATGACTTGAGAAATGGAAACATGAAAAATTGTATCAGAGCCCTAAGTTTAATGATATCCTGGGTACATGAGCCAATGTCTAGTAGCGTATTGTTGATCGAATGTGGAGACATCCTTATATTATCTCTAAAATGCTACAAAGATATCTTTAGGAATTCTATCTATTATCACTTCTATATCGATTGTGAATAATAGTTGGTCTTTGGGAAATATCATTTGTTCTTATTCATTCATCCATAGATGAAAGATACATATTCAACAACATCAGCATAGGATGAAGCACCTATTTCACCTCTATTTAGAGCACTAGACAAGAGTCGTAAGGGATGAGGTCAAGTGTGTGTCAGTGTTAGTACACCACCTAGATTTTCTTTGCAAGTCAGAACTGCAAGGATGATACTGATCCTGCACTAATTTAGCAACCTCTGAAATTTATGGTTTTGTTTCGGTAATTCCAATACCTAAATTATTCCTAGCTTTGAGATCTTATATAAGAGGATATTTGATGCATTTTTGGGGTATGTAGAGACAACGAAAGTTAGGGTGAAGACACCAGCCCCAGTTCCCTTATATTCAGTTACACCTTCAGCACGAAGTACTCAGGGGTTAAGGTGCCTCCAACAACCTGTGTTTATGGATTGAGTGTTCCCATATCAATCTAAGCTTATCTAGTTCAGGTGAATCAATTACGGATTGTTCCTTCCCTGGCACCGACAGTGCCTGCTCCATCAGTGACTCCTCCTATTCCATCTCGCCCATCCATAGTTGACTCGGATCATAAGGCATTAGGAAAAATTCTTCGATTGCACCCTTCATATTAACAGGTGCTAGGAGGAGTTGCATAACCTTATTTTCTTGATTCTTATTATTTTAACTTCATAGTTTATCAAATGGCAGTCTCTCCAATGAGTGGTGGAGATATTATTGTTCTACCTGGTCATCTTCCTCTACTCCTATTGCTTTGACCTTATTTTGTGATGTTTTCCTAAGGAGGTACATCCCTTAGACCGAGAAGTATCAAAGGAAGGAGAAATTTTTATACTTGAGAAGTATTCTACATTTATATCTGATATGAGGTTGTGTTTCATAGGTCGTCTACCTAGGGTGCTAGGAATATCTCGACTATGACAGAGATACTAAGTTGTATTGTTCAGTCTTTTGAGGTTCTATTTGCAATCATGTCACCTTTTAAGACTATTTATGAGTTGGCTCGTACTATGGAGGATATGACCCAAAGTGGAAGTGTTTGAGAGGAGAAGACAGCCCGTCATCAGGGTCACTTCATAGGGTAGGTGAGGATTTGGTTAATAAGGTAGGACCCCACCTCACATGTTCAGCAGGGATAGTATAGTAAACCCATTTTGTCTTCTCTTTAGGCCTCTAGTAGTGGATCTCTGAGTTATGAGATTTAGTGTTCTGGCCAGTAGTAGAGTGGTTTATCCGACCATGATGGCTATTTTATTTTTTATATTCCTCTCTTCAGCTAAGGCCAGTGGGTTCGTGTTATAATTTTAGTTGTACAGGTCGTTTGGCTAGAGATTGTACCCAGACTGGTCTTGTTTAGACTATAACTTAGCCTCCTGCTATGCCATTTCCTATTAAATCTTAGTCAATTAGAGTCATGTCAAATCAGGGTTGGGTGGTGGTGGTCCTCATTGTGGTCTAGGCCGTGGTCGTGATGGTGGTCATGGTGGTGGTCGTTGTTATTTCTCTGATGTGCTAGTTAGACCCGAGGCAGAGGCCTTTGATGCTATTGTGATATGTACTATTTTTTTGTGTTATCATCCATCTTTGAATTTTTTTATCTAGGCTCTACTTGCTACTATGTGTCATCTTATTATGCTCCATGTTTGAGAATGGTTGGTGAGCCATTTCCTGTGCCGTTATTTATGTCCACCAAGTAGGTGATTCTTTACTAGTGTATCCTGTGTTGAGACCCTGTTCTGTGACCATTAGAGATGTTGAGACTTGGGTTAATTTTATATTACCCGATATGATTGATTCTAATGTGATATTAGGTATGGACTGGTTGTCCCCTCATAGAGGAGACATGGATTTTATGCCAAGACCATGACCTTAGCTATACCTAGTACACCCCCAATCATTTAGCAGGGCTTAATTAGTCGCGCACAATAGGGATTATTTCTAGCATTCAAGCTAGTCAAGTAGTATATAATGGTTGCTTGGCATACTCTGCAAATGTTAAGGATACTAGTGTCGAATCTTCGACACCGGAGTTAGTATGTGTGTCAGTGCATATCTTGATATTTTTTTTACTGACCTCCCTAGACTACAACCTAAGGGGTACATTGATTTTTGAATTGAGTTAGAGTCGAGCACCGAGCCCATTTCTATTGCACCTTATCATATGGCATATGCTGATCTCAGAGAGCTCAAGAATCAGCATTAGGATTCATTGGATAAGGGATTCATTTGGCCTAGTGTATCGCCTTGGGGTACTCACATCCTATTTATAAAGAAGAAAGATGGCTCTATGCATATATGTATTGATTATAGATAGTTGAATAGGGTTACTATAAAGAATAAGTACCCTATGCATTGTATTGATGACATGTTTGATCAGCTTTAGGGTTCATCCATCTTATCTAAGATTGATTTAGGTCAGGTTTCCATTAGTGTAAGATTCGAATTGAGAATATCCCAAAAATTAAATTTAGGACACAATTGCTAATAATGCATTCCTTATAGTTTCTTTAGGATTTACTAATTGGCTTATAGCCTATATGGATTTTTAAACCGTGTGTTCATGACTTATCATGATTCCTTTGCCATTTTGTTCACTGATGAATTTTTTGTATATTATCAAAGTATGGATGATCGTGAATGCCATTTGTGGATTGTACTTTAGACTTTGAGAGATTATCAGTTTTTTTTGTGTTCTCAAAGTGTAAGTTTTGTATTTAGTTAATTGTATTTCTTGGACATGTATTATCTAAAGCGTGTATTGGTGTTGATCTGACTATGTTCACAGTTGCACTTGATTGGCCTAGGCCTACTACTCCTACTGAGATGCATAGCTTTATCTATCTACTAGTATTATTTTATTTTATTGAGGACGTCTCTTCTATTGTAGTTTCGTTGACTAGATTGACTAGAACGGAGGGTCTTTTCTAGTGATATGATAAGTGCTTGACATTCGTTTAGAGGGTTAAAACTATATTAAAACTTCTGCTCCTTTGTTGACATTATCGGTTGAGGGTCGGATTTTCTCTGTCTATTTTGATTCTTTCGGTATTAGTTTGTGTTATTTGTTGATGCCACTTAATCATGGAATTTCTTATATTTCTAGAAAGATTAAGGTTCATGAGCATAACTACCCCACCCATGACATAGAGTTGGCGAAGGTAGTTTTTGGTCTTAATATTTGGTGCTACTATCTTTATAGGGATCATTATGAGTTCTTTATTGATCAACATAATCTTCTATATATTATTAGTTATAGGGAGATTAATGCTCGCCAATTTAGACAGATCAACTTGTTGAAAGACTGTATTACTTCTATCTTGTACCATATATGCAAGGAAACATGGTAGTGGATGCCTTCAGCATGAAGGCATTGAATATGGGTAGCTTGATATCCTTGTGAGTTTCTAAGAGGCTGATAGCTTTGACTGTTCAGTCCTTGTCTAACTATTTTGTTTGACTTGATGTTTATGATTTTGTACATACTCTTGCTAATTTTAAGGCTTGATTGTCATGATCAGATCCATCAGTGTTTGTTTGAGGATCCATCTTTGGTTGAGATTCAGCAGTCGGATTTGTGTACCTATAGATGATGATTTTACTCAATTGATTCCATATGAGGCACACAGTTCCCATTACTTCATCCATCTCGGAGTGGCAAAGATGTATAGATATTTGAAGCAGATCTATTAGTGGGAAGGTATGAAGAGAGATGTTGATGAATTTTTATCAAAGTGCTTCATCTGTTAGTGAGTCACGTTTATGCACCATATACTAGGTGGCTTGATATAGAGGCTTCCCATGCAAAAATTGAAATGGGAATAGATTAATATGAATTTTATGTCAGGCTTGCCTCAGACTCCTTATAGCCACAATTTGATTTGGCAGATTTTTGATAGGTTTACCAAGTCTGCATACTTCATTCGGGTTCATTCAACTTATAATGCAGAGAACTCAGCCTTTATGTATCTTCAACAGTTTGTTCGATATCATGGCATACCAATTTCTATTATCTTTTTTATGGTATGTAGTTTACTTCTTATTTTTAGAGTACGGTTGAACATGGTATGGGTACTGAGGCTAATCTTAACACAACATTTCATCCTTAGATAGATGGTCTGTCTAAGAGGAATATTCAGTTCCCGGAGGACAAGTTGAGAGCCTATGTTTTCATTTTTATTATTCATGGGATAAATATTTAGCACTGGCAAAGTTTTCATATAAAAAAAGCTACAATTTTAGTATTTAGATGTCTCTATTTGAGGCTTTGTATGGTAGGTTGTGTCATTCTCCTACTGGTTGGTTTGATGGATTTGAGTCTAGATTGCAGAATGCAAATCTACTTGGGTATACCTTGGATATTGTTCGATTGACCTAGGATAGACTTTGAACTGCCTAGAGTAAGTAGAAGATTTATTTATATTGCCATCATCATACCTTGGTGTTCAATGTGGGTGATACTCTTCTTGTGAGTATTTCCCATGAAAGGCATGACGAGGTATGAAAAGAGGGGAAATCCTAGTCCTAAATATATTGTCCTTTTTGAGATTCTTGATTGTATTGGTAGTGTTGGTTATAACTTAGCTTTGCTTCCTAAGTTTTCAGTTGTGCATCAAATGTTTCATGTTTCCATGTTGAGACTGTATGTCCTTGATGAGTCGCATGTGCTTTGGTATGATTTAGTTCAGGTTGTTAAGGGAAAGACATTTATTAAGGAGCCATTTTTTGGTCTTATATAAAAAGGTAAGGAAGTTGAGATCTCGTGAGATTCTGATCGTTAATGTATAGTGGGGGATCTTCTTATTGAGGAGGCCACCTGGGAGATCGAGAGTGCGTTAAGGTCTCAATATATGCATCTATTCAAGCTTTAGGTATTGCCTTTTTCAAAATTTTAGGGACAAAATTCCGTTTTATTATCGGATGTTGTAATGACCATTTTGGCATTCTAGAGCTCTCTCTTAGAGGCCTTAAGTCATTTATGACTTATAGGAATCTTTGCTTCGTTTCCCGAGTCATTCATTTAGTCTTTATTTTTGGTTCCTTATTTTAGATCCTTTAGAATTGAAATCGTTGAATGTAGTCAATATTCTATGAAAAATAACTCAAATTTTAATTTTGACAGTTTCTTTAGCTCTGGAATGTGAATTTTGGTGTAGATTGACTCTTGGTTTTAGTCTGCGACCTTTGGTTTTAACTTTGTGCAATATTTCTCTTTTTATGTACTTTTTGTTGGCTAAGTGGAACTTGGGGTCATGTTTTTATCGGAGCCTTGGATTGAAAATAGATTGTGCCATCAACTCTAGAATGTTGATCCAAGGCTAGATGAGTTGTTCATTCGGGCTTTGGGCCAACCAGGCTCATTTAGAGTACTCGGTTGGAAAGTTTGTTATTTTTGTATAGAGTTGAATTTGGTCAACATTTTACCAAAACACCCTTGGATCAGAATTTTGTCTATGCCATTGTGTTTGAAATATTGTTTCCATGCGAGTAACGTATTTAGTTTGTGTTCATTGGGTTCCGAACACATCCTGGATCATCATTCGAATTTAGAAAATATTGTTTGTTTAGCTATCATCTGGGCTAGCACTTTATTCATCTCATAGTGTAGATTTCCCCGGCCTTCGCGATTGTAGAGCTTTGACCCCTCATATTTATCATACATTTGTCTTCGAGATCGCGATCCACCTCATGCGATCATGGTCCCACCTGGAAGTTGACCGTCATGATCATAGTCACCTTGTCGTGATCATGATGAAGAAAATAATTTTTTAAATACCTAATTTACAGTATTTTTGTTAATCTTTTTCACTTCCAAACGGTAATGACCCTCTCGGTCATTAATGAAAATTACACAATGTGTTGTATTCTAAATCTTTTTAGTAGATGCTATAAGTCATTTATTACTTAATGGGATCGGTAGTCCGGTTCTCGAGCGGCTTGGCTAAGATTTATCTCAAATTTAACTATTTTGGAGTTTTAAACTAAGTACTCTTTGA
>JBDJHY010080810.1:0-13809 GCA_039654485.1 Withania somnifera
GAATCTAGAATATTGCGGTCTTTTACAGTGAAAGAAGTTGGGACGAGGTTGTCAATAATAGATTACCTAGAGAAATATGTAAAAGAAATTTCCACCCAAGATTTAATAGTTGGTCCATTCTTATCCTTGGTAAAGTCCATCTTGTTGCACTAGGAATGAACAAAAACAAATAAGTTTTGGTCTACACCCTAGGCCGGACACGACACTTGGAACCAAAAATGTTCCAAGTGACCCCTTAGATCTGGCACATATTATACATGACATGAAATCTGAGTAAACATAATCTGATAGAATATTCAACTCATCTAGAGAAGGAAATAAGTATATATCCTAAATCTGAAATTGAATCATACATTTGTTTAATGTCTGAAGCCTCTAACATGACTGATGAGTTCCTAGAACAAGTCCCTAGTTAACTCCAAAGTAAGTACTGAAACTTGAAAGTAACTAAAATGCTAGAGCTAGTCTGAAATAAGTCTTTGTCCTTAGAGTATGAGGATTCACCACTATTTTTGTAGGACTGAAGATCCTGGACATTTGTGAGTGCAGTGAGGGACAAAGGGATATATATTATGAGGCAATATAAGTAAAAGGACATGGTCAATACTTTAAATATAATGAGAATGTAATGATGTAACATGCATAATGAATAACATGCTTGACTAAAATGGGAGTAATTGATAATGATCATGTAAAACATGCAAAGATGATCATGTAAAACATGCAAAGATGACATATAATGACTCACATTTTCATATAGTCAAGTTAACAAAATGTATACGTAAGAGATGCTGAAATTTATTGCTTAAAAGAAAAACTGGTAAGTCGTATGGTTTACAAACACTGTATTAACTGATTTTAATTGAACATTATGGGACATTCCATTAAATGATATAAATAATCTAAGAAATATGGGTCCAATATATAACCCTATTTGATAGGGTTCCTTATACCCGGCCAAAGGCGTAGAACCTAACTGTGTGGATCTACCAATTTGAGCCTTATAGGATAATATCCTCTAATGATAATGTAGTTATTAGATTGGGGTTATTTGAAACTCGAATCGACTCGATGTTAAATACCACCTCAAAAAACTAAAAATTAATTGCTCATGACAACTAATATTGGTCATGATCAGTGAGGGAAAATCTGAGCACCCCAGAGATCATGAAACTGAGCATGGACAAGTGAAAGGTAATTTTTTTAACTGAAACCTGTGTTTAATAGTCATGCTACGTTTCCCAAGTATTAAAGTCATAGTTCCAATACATATGTTTTGAGCAAGCTGAAACAAGCTCAATCATTGTAAAACTATTATAGTTCTTGACATTTAATATTGACTAGGTTCAACTCATAAAGAACTTAATGTAGTCTAGAACACTAAAATGACAAATACTAAAACATGGGAATACATAGTAAATCATAGGCATGATATATCATACGAAAACTGAATTTATAACATGGATTCATAACTATGATAAACCCTAAAATATGAAGTCATGAAAATCTTATTTTAAATTTTTAGGCTTTAAGAATAAGGGTGGAAGTAGAACCCTCATTAAATTCCCACATACCTGATTATAAAGACTTCATACAGAAACCATGGGTACAAGCTTAAACGTTCTAGCTTCGAGGTGGAAACCCTAAGTGTAAGTCTAAAAGAACTTATTATTTCTTTTCTAGGTTCATCTTGAGAATGCAAAAGGATAATTGATTGAGGGTTTTAATTGTCCCTTTAATATTTTGAAATATGTAGTATTAGGTAAGAAAATATGGGGAAAATACCAAATTACCTTTTCTGAAATGAACTAAAAATTTCAAGAATGGAGTTCTACGGGTCTTGGATCTAGTGTACGAATCATGGATTGATCAATGATTCTTGGGTGGATTCTGATAGTCTCTGGATCCAAGTTAAATAAAGACTCAACAGGACATTGATAGGTTTCACAGACCATCCTATCACCCTTAGACTTGGACCAAAATTTCCCAAATGCAAGTTTGGTTCCGTAGCTAATTCCACGGGCTGTGGACTGTTGTTGAAGCCCGAATAATGAAAAGGTTATGGTTCCATGATATGGATCATGGGTTGTGGATCAATTTCATGAATTGTGGCCCCATCATGGTTCATATCTGAGTCAACATTTCTTAGTTTCTTCCAAGTATTGAGCTAAAGCTAGGTTGTAAGCATGAAACAAGTATGGGGTATTATAATATCTCCCCCTTGGTATTATTCATTCTCCAATAAAGACTGAAATTAATCCTAAAGTTAAATAACTTTTGAAACTAACTAATTAAATACTAAAAATTTACATGATACCGACTGAGCTGAAAATAGCCATAGCTATACATACTTGGCATGAATACATACATGCGATTCATGGAAGACTTATATGAGATTATGAAACTGAAGGAAAATATAGTTAGGAAGAGAGTAACAACCTCATGTTGGCTCGCTGCTAGGAAGTAATAGATAAGTTTACTTGGTCATCATATCTTATTCTATTCCCAGGTAGCTCCCCCAGCTGACTGATTCCTCCACAAAACTTTAACAGAGCTATCTTCTTGTTTATGAGTCTATGAACCTACCAGTATAGAATCTCAACTAGGACCTCTTCGTAGGTCAAACTCTCACTAACCTAAATTCTCTCTAAAGTCACTAGGATGAAGGATCACCAATGTTTCTTTAGTAGGGACACATAGAACACCAAATGCATGGATGCTAACCCCTAAGAAAGGTAAAACTTATAAGTTACCTTTTTGATAGTCCTCATAATCTATTAGGGGCTTATATACAAAGGACTGAGCTTCCCCTTCTTCCAGAACTTTATCACCACATTCATGGGTGAGACCTTCAAAAACCTATTAATTGACTTTGAATTCTAAGTCCCTTCTCCTCACATCTATGTAGGATTTTTATCTACTCTGTATTGTCTCCAATATCTCTTAAATAAGATGAATTTTCTGCATGGCTTCATGGACTAAATCTGCCAATAAATATTTCACCGACCTCAAAGCATCCAATAGTAGATCTACTTCTTCTCTCATAAAGAGCCTTATACAAATCCATCTGGATGATGGAGTAGTAACTGTTATTAAAATCAAACTCAATCAAAGATAAGTGATCATCCCAATTACCTTTGAACTTAATAACGCATGATCTTAATATATCCTCTCAATTTTGGATGGTCCGCTCTGCCCAGCCATCTTTCTGTTGTTAAAATATTGTGTTGTACCCGGGTGCCTAACCCTTATGAAAAGATTTTAGAAGTGAGAGTGAATTGAGTACCTCTATATGAAATGATGGATAGTTGAACACTATGATATCAGAAAATCACTTGAATATGGATATAGTATAATCCTTAGATGTATAAGTAGCACTGACTAGGAAGGAATATGATGACTTGGTCATCCTAGACACAATCACATAAATCAAATCATGTTGCCTATCGGAGCGAGGTAGACCTATAATGAAATCTTTGTTAATCACTACCCACATCTAGGCACGAATAGTGAAGTCTTGGGTCATACTTCCCTACCTCTGGTGCTCAACCTTAACTTGCTGATAGTTAGGACACTTATCCATAAGATATTTTATGTCTCTCTTCATACTATTCCACCAATATACTTCTTGCAAGTCTAGATACATTTTGGTGGCACCTGGATGGATCGAATACCTAAAGTTGTAAGCCTTTAACAAACTCTTATCTCTTAACTCATCTACGTCTGGGACACATAACCTACCTTGATATTGCAGCACACCATCTCCCCCTTGGTAAAATAACCTCAACCTTTTACTTATAGGCATCTCCCTTAAGTTATTGCAATACTAGGTCACTATCCTTCTTCTCCTTCACCTCTACAACCAAGGAAGATTTTGAATTATTATGCAGTAGCAGCCTACCATAATCTGAATTAATCAGTCGAACACCAAATTTTACTAGCATGTGTATATCTTTGACTAGTTCTTTCTTACCTTCTTTGACATAGGCGACACTACTCATGGATGTCCTTCTAAGTGAATTTACCACATCATTCGCCTTACTCGAATGGTAAAGCACACTTGTGTCGTGGTCTTTTGGGAGCTCAAGCCATCTTCTCTAACAAATATTTAGCTCATTCTAACTAAACATATACTGCAAGATTTCATGATCTGTGAAAACATCCTTATGAACACCATAAAGATAGTGTCTACGTATCTTTAAGGAAAAAACCACAATTGCAGGCTTAAGTTCATGAGTTGGATAATTCTTCTCATGAAAATCTTAATTTTCCTGGATGCATAAGTTGTTGCTATTTTGCATCAGAACACAATGGAGTCCATCTTAATCAATATTACAATACACCACGAATCCATCTATACCCTTTAGTAGGGTCAACACTGGTGTAAAAGTCAATTAAATCTTAAACTCTAAAAACATTTTCTCACTACTACCAAACCATTGGTACTTGACTTTTTCTTGAGTCATTCTAGTCAATGGGGTAAAAATGGATGAGAAATCGTTAATGGATCTTCTATAGTAACCGATTAAACACAAGAAGGTATAAATATATGAAGGAGAAGTGGGTCTAGACTAGTTCTTCACTGTATCAATCTTTTGAGAGTCTATCTGAATCCTTCACTAGGAACCACATCCCTATGAAAGTACCTGTTTCAACCATAACTAAGACTTGGAGAACTTGGAAAATAACTAAAGGTCCTAAAGGACAACAAGATTTCCAAGTGACTAGTATGCTACCCCTCACTTCTGGAATAAAACAGAATGTAATCTATGAAAATGATCACGAACATGTCTAAGTATTTCTTGAACACCGTATTCATGAGGTCTATAAATGCTACATGATCATTTTTTAGTCTAAAAGACATAATTACGAATTTGAAGTTACCAAGTTCTGAAGTCTATCTTTGAAAGTCACATTCCTTGACTTTAAGTTGATGGTACCCTCATATGAGATAAATTTTGGAGAAATAATTGGCTCTCTAAAGCTGGTCAAATAGGTCATCAATTTGGGGGATTGGAAACTTATTTTTAATGTTGACCTTGTATAACTGGAATTAGTCTATGCACATTCTAAGAGAATTATATTTCTTATGCATAAAATGAACTAGAGAACCACACGAAGATATATTGGGTTTGATGAGGCATGTTTACTGTTCCTATAGCTCTTTAAGATTTATTGGTTCCATTATATATGGAATAATAAATATAGGCTGAGTGTCTGGAAGAAGTTTTATCCCAAAGTCACTCTCCCTGGCTAGAGGGGCTCCGGGTAGATCCTCAGTAAATACTGCTGGAAACTCATTAACAATGGGAATTGACTGAAGATTGGGGGTCTCAAATTCAAAACCCTTAACTTGAACTAATTGGTAGATATAACATTTAGAGATCATTTTTCTAGCCTTAAGTTAGTAAATGAAACAACCCTTAGTCATGACTATACTACCCTTCCATTCTAGGACTGGATCATTAAGAAATTGAAATTTGATCACTCCAGACCTGCAATTAACTTCATAACAAGAATGTGACCACTCATTTCCAAGAATAACATCAATGTCTAATATGTCTAACTCTACTAGATCAGCTGAGGTGACTTTATAAAGGACTGAGACTCGACAAATTTTATATACTTTTTTCACTATAACTGAGTCTCCGAATATAGTACAGACAAAAGACTTTAGAAGGTGTTCAGGACTAACTCTAAAATTATTATCAACATAACTTATAACAAAATATAAGGTAGGTCCTGGGTATAGTAGTGCATAAACATCAAAGGAATGTACTTGGCCCATTCAAGAACAATTGGTTGCTAGCAGAATCCAAGCGCCTACATCGATTTTGGTGTTGACTACCACCAGTGTAGGAAGTGGCACCCTGTTGAGTTGAGCGGTCTACTGGAGCTACTGAAGGAGTGGACTGACATTGGCTGCTATCATTTCCCTGCTTGGCTAAGAGGAAATCCTTTAATTTATGTCCAACCTAGACACCACCAAAGAATCCATCCTTCCCATACAAACATCTATCCGGATGGTTCTTTCAACAATTGTTATAAAAAGGATCGGTAAGCCCTCCTATAACTATAATAACCCTCATGGTCATTTTCTTGATTTCTGCTGTTTCATGTTTAGATTCTTCTAGTAGTTTCCCCAAGTCATTTATGACTTGATGGATTGGTGGTTTGATTCCCTGGAAGTTATGTTGCATGTGATATTAGTTTCTTGATTATGAGATTTTAACCTTGAAATAGTGGAACTCGAGAGTGAGTTATTAGAAAATAATCTCAAAATAAAATTTCAGCAGTTTTGTTAGCTTTGAATGTAAACTTTGGCCTAGTTGTACTATTAGTTTAGGTGCTAAGGTTTTTTGTTTAGTTTTGAGCTAGTTTGTGGAAATTTAGCTCAACTAGAGTTGAGTTTTTTGATTGAGTCATATATTGGTGATTAGAGCATCAAATTAGAATTTTGATGCTTCGATCAACTTTAGAATGTTAAGTTTGGGATGATAGGGTTATTGGAATGGTTCTGGGGGTGTCCAGACTCATTTTGGAGTTCTGTGTAGTATTAAGGTTTCCTTATCTCTTTTGGTTTTATTTGGTTCCAACCCTCTTTTTATTCAAACAACCTTTGATAGTCGTTTCATCAATTCCATTGAGTCTAATATTATTTTCATGTAGTTTGCATAGTTGGTTGTTGTATTCTGGACTCCAAACCAATTCTAGGCCCTTATTTGCTTGGTTTTGCTATTGTAGAAATTTATTGGTGTGCCTACTGTCTAGCACGATCAGGCTCAGTGAACGCGATTTATATAATGGCCTTTTATTATTTTAGCACAATTGACCTGGTAGGACGTGGTTAGCTGGTTCCAAATTAATTTTTTTATTGTGATAGTTCTGGTAGAGCACAATCGTGTTGGGTCAGGTTTTGAGGTATTTAGCACGATCGTACTACAATGAAGCAATCACGCTGAGTCATGTACAAGTTTATATAAAATAGTTTCCTCAAAACTTCATACATAAATTCCACTCTTTTATCTAAGTTCTTGATCTCTAAGCTGGGAATTTCACCTCTAAACTTTCGGGTAATTGTTAGTGAGAGATAGGGAAGTGAATCTTAGCATCCCTTGTTCGCCTAAGGTATGTCTTCTTCCCTAATTTTCTTGACTCTTGGTGAAGGTACACAATTATGGTGAAACTCCATGGGAGTGAATTTTGAGACTAGTTTCTTATTTATATTGGAGAGTTGTGCCTCTAGGAGCTTGATGATCATTAAGGGGTCAGTTGTTCATTAGATTATCCGGGTAATTCTTCTCCTTCGTTCTTAGCTTAGTTTTTCCTTATAGAAGGTTATCTTTTATAAACTTTCTTTGTCCAATTGGAAATCCATTTAGGGTCCGTTTGAGCTCAAATTTGAACCACGTGTTCATCGAGCTGAGAGCTATATATTAGTAATTTTAGTTTTATTGTTTAGGCCATGAAGCCCCCGATCCTATTTTAGGCCTAATTTTTCACCCGAGTTTGCAATTGGTATTATGTGTCTTATTCTTCTTATTTTAACTTCTAGATTATGAATTTTCTAGATTCGAGATATTTTGGGTCATTTTAATGAGGTTGGGGCCTTTTCTGCATATTTCAAACTTTTTATCGGCACTTAGGTAGGTTATGGCTTACTATATTCTTTATACTTGGCTTTTATAGTGTTAGTATTTGGATTGGCTAATTATTGGGATGGGTTGTTAGGAAGGTTCTTTTTGTTCTATCATTAATTTTTTAATCAACTTCTTTTTTATCCTGCATGGGAATATAGTTGTTCCTGGACTAGTATAGCACTGTTTCTACCTGTTGCAAGAGGCCTATGGACCTTAGAGGTGGTAGTGCAGTTATTTTGTATGCATATATGAGTTAAGCGCTTATCTAGTGGCTTCTGGATGATCCTAGTTAAATCAAGGGCATATTTGTGTTGTGTTTGATCTGCGAGAATACATTCTGGATTCTGGACTATGAAATAAGTAGTTATAGGTGCGACCCCAGGAATGGACTAAGAAACAGATACTTGCCTGACTAAAATAGAATATTTTATTTGCTAAAACTTGAAAAAAAATTCCTTTATATATATGTACACTTTTCATGACCACGCGGTAGTATAAAGTTATTTTATGTATAAACCAGCCATGGTTTCCAACTAAAGGCGCGACCCTGATATGGAATGTAGAGGTTCGACCTTAGGCACTGCGCTACCCTTTTCACATTGAGGTGTGATCTTGGGTGCAGCCTCAAACAGAAAGACTTTAAGGCGCGTTCTCCAGGATTGGGTAGTATGCCTTGTGTTATACTTTCCTTACCCCTTGTATTCATTTTTCCGCACTTAACTTGTACCCTACAGGCTTATAGGAGAGGTTATGGTGGGTTTTTGATTGTCTTAGTTGTGCCTATTGATTGGATTAGGGGTTAAGTAGGTTTTATCTGTTTCCTTTATCGATTGTTCCCAGTGACCGTATAGAGGGTTGTTTGGGTTTTACTTGCTCTCTTACTTAGTTTATGTCCTTATGCTAGTGTTCATTAGTATCTATATGCCTAATTTCCACTTATATCATGATTGAGGCCAGGTATGTACTCGTACTCAGTACTTACTCCCGCGGGTTAGCCGTCGCTTGATAGCTTTTGTACATAGAGTTGCTTGATTTAGGAGTACTACCACCACCTATGTTCATTCAGTCGCTTATTCGTGCCTCCTGTTTGATGTAGTAGTGTACATTCCTCTCCGTTGCTGTGATTTTTACTTACTCATATTATCCTGTTTTCGTTTCCTCTCCCTGTTACTTTATTGATACTTTATTTGAGCCTAGTTGGCCTGTGATTGATTCCAGAGGTCATGGACACGGATTGTGATTTCACTCGTGGAAATATGGAAAGTGAACAGGTTAAAGATCTTAACTCCACGAGATAGTCAAGGCTCGTGGATCAGTTCCACAGACGATGGCCCTATCTTGGTTCATATCTAAGCAAAAAATTATCCTTCTCTTCTAAAGGTTGAGCTAAGACTGGGTTCTAATCATGAAATAAAATTTGGGTGTTATATCTATATTCACTCTCCTATGATTAATATTCATTCCTTTATTATTGGAAGGTAACTGTTATTATATTTTTACGAATTGCTTATATTTATCTTTTCAACCATTATACGTGCACTATATTTGTTATATGTTTGAGAATGTTATATATGCAGTATATCTATATATTTTTTAGATCTCACATATTTGGTTGACAATCAAGTAGGTGTATTTATATGAATTTCTCATAAACTCATATATTTTATGGAACTTTCAGATAAACAATAAAGTGTGTATATATAATAATTTAAAATACTATACATGTTATATACTTGTACATTATACATTTATATTTGTTAGATGTATATACATATATAGGGACCTTACATGTATATGCACATATAAAATAGGTTTATTATATGAATTTCTCATACATTCGTACATTTTATGGAATTCTCAGATAAACAATAGAGTGTGTTTATAATTTGTACGATCATACTTGTTAGATGTATAGACATATATAGGGACCCTACATGTATATGTGCATTATATTTATACTATAGGTTGAATACATTGTCAGCCTCCTAAATTTGTCAGGATATTTCATTTAGATACTGGAATTAAATTTTATTTCAATTAAACACCTGAACTCCTTATAAAATATTCCAAGTAGACATTTTCAATTAAAATTTTGAATTTCATAGTCTATTAGATGGTTAAGTTAACAATAAAAAGTATGTCCGATCTCCTTTAACTATACACATCAATCTCAAGTAAAAAATGTATAGGATTTCAGATCTTATTTAGGCAAATACATATAATTAAAAAAAAAGATATATATTTTTTAATTAACTTAATTACCTAATAGATAAATGAGAACACACAAAAGGTATTTCAAAAATTGAACCGAAAATGTCTTACTGAAACTTTTATTAGGAATTGAAGTGTTCAACTAAAATAATGGTTAGTTAGAGTGTCTAAACGAAATATCCTTATAAGTTTGAGGGGCTATTTATATGTTAATACACTATATATACGTACATATACATTTCTATTATACATACATATGTTCTCCAAATATATTTACCCATTAGTTAATTGAATACAAAATGAATTTTCTTTTTATATTTAATATGCGTTTCATGTGGCTGAAACTAAGGAACATTTCTCCAACTAGTGAGCCGAGACTTAAGGAATAGAAAGTCTGTTATGTTTTTATTCATCGTGCAGGAATCTTCTAGGTTTTTAATAGGATTCTGCTTATATAGTAATTAATATTTGGCAATAATTTATATAGTGATTCTTATGCTAAAAGCCAGCAATATCTATTTTAACGTTGGCTATTAACGTAATCTTCTTTTTCTTATTTGGTAATTCGCCCGCGCTATGCTCGATCACAAGCGATCTCATTAAATTTACTAATAATCCTTTTCCTAATATTCAGAAACTAAAAATGCCGAATATATTATATAAATCCTCATAAAAACTAAAATATAAAAATACTCAATAAAAACTAAAATATTTAACACATATCTCAAAAACTTTAGTGAATAATTGAAAAATTCATTCTCTTCGATCAATCATATCTTCTACATAATTTTTTTATTGTAACATTATCCTTGCTTCTCGATATAGAATGATCTTTCACGAATTAATCAAGCATCTGGTTCTCAAACTAAAAGTAAAGTATATCCTATTCCACATCTTTAAACCGTTTTCAAAAGGTTTATAATGTAAAAGTGCGATGATCCAAAACTTGGGCTATGATGGCCCTTACTATCCTCGCTTGTATGTAAACCTACTTCCTACCCCACCAAATTTCATCAATTATTAGTTCATGGGGTAGAGTTCATGCCTACCAAGGCGGAGAGAGTTCGCAGATTTTCTAGAGGTTTAAGAGATAGGCTCCGCGAGGCGGTGGCCTTGATGGTTTTTGATGGTCGTTCTTTTTAGGAGGTTGTTGATCATGCCAGTACTATGGAATCCCTCTATCATGAGTCGCGTCAGTACATCGAGAAGAGGCAGAAGCATCAAGGTGGATTTAGTGGATCTCATTCTAGAGGTTGGGGTCAGTATTATCGATCTCAGGGCTAGACTAGCAGATCAGTTCAGACATCTATTCAGCCATCAACTTCAATTTCAGCTCAGCCTTTTGGAGAGACTAGTCTTCTCAGCAGTTTGGGCAGATGAGTTTAGGTAGAGGAGGCCGTTAGATTGGGACGTATGGGCCTTGTTTTGTGTGCGGCCAGGTAAGCCATATTGCTAGGTCCTATCCTCAGAGATGGACTATTCATTCTACCCCAGTAGCTGCTCAGCCAGTTAGAGCGGTGCCTCCTCCAGTGAGAGCGGTGCCGCCTCCAGCAAGAGGTGGAGCACCTGGTGGTTGAGGGGTAATGGTCAAAGAGGTAGAGCATGTGGTCATAGTGGTGGTCGACAGGGTGGTGATCATCAGTTTTATGTTGTTTCTGCTCAACCTAAGGCCAACGCATCTGATGCAGTGATTATAGGTGTGATTTCAGTGTGTGCTGTGCCTACTTCTGTGTTATTTGACCCTGGGTCTTCGTTTTCTTATGTTTCATCTTATTTTGCACCTAGCTTGGGCTTACACAGTGAGGTCATGCCTGTATCTATGTGTGTTTCTACCCTAATAGGGGATTCTTTAGTTGTGGATTGGGTGATCCGATCTTTTTTGATTTTTATTGGTGGCCTAGACACTTGGATTGATCTGATATTGCTAGATATGGTAGATTTTGACATCATACTGGGTATGGATTGGTTATCTCCATAGCGTGCAGTTTTGGATTATTATGCCAAGACTGTTACTCTAGCATTGCTAGGGTTATCACTAGTGGTATGGAAAGGTTCTGTTAGCCATGAGCCATCAGGTTTATTTCTTGTATTTGGGCTAGGCAGTTAATTGGGAGAGGTTTTTTTAGCTTATTTAGCTTATGTACGTGATTTTGAGGTTGATTCTCCTTCTCCTAATTCAGTTTTGGTGGTAGCTGAGTTTGTCGATGTGTTTCCGACTGATCTCTATCAGGCTTACCACTAGAGCATGATATTAATTTTACCATCGAGTTAGATCTAGGCACTAAGCCCATTTCTATTGCTCTGTATCTTATAGCACCTGCAGAGTTGAGGGAGCTGAAGGTTCAGCTTTAGGATTTATTAGACAAGGGCTTTATTCGTCCTAGTGTGTCACCATAGGGTGCACCAGTTCTTTTTGTGAAAAAGAAAGATGTATCAATGAGGTTTTGCATTGAATATCGGTAGTTGAATAAAGTGACCGCAAAGAATAAATATCCTATGCCGAGGATTGATGATTTATTTGATCAGCTACAGGGGGCAGCGGTGTTTTCCAAGATTGATTTGAGGTCTGGTTATCATCAGTTGCGTATTCGCATAGAGGATATACCTAAGATAGCATTTAGGACCCGCTATGGTCATTTTGAGTTTTTGGTTATGTCGTTTGGGTTAACTAATACCCCAGCTTTGTTCATGGACTTGATGCATAGGGTGCTTAAGCCCTACTTGGATTCGTTTGTGATTGTCTTTATTGAAGATATTTTGGTTTATTCACAAAATGAGTTTGATCATGAGCATCATCTAAGATTGATACTCCAGACACTGAGAGAACATAGGTTTTTATGCTAAGTTCTCAAAGTGTGAGTTTTGGCTTGAGTCTGTTGCTTTCTTAGGATATGTAGTGTCCAAAGCTAGTGTTTCAGTTGATCGAGATAAGATTCAAGCAGTGCGTAATTGGCCGAGACCGATTACTATTTTAGAGATTTGTAGTTTTGTAGGTTTGGCTGGTTACTATCGGTGATTTGTTGAAGGGTTTTCATCGATTACTGTACCTTTGAATAGATTGACATAGAAGGACGTTACTTTTCAGTGGTCAGAGGAGTGCGAGTTGAGCTTTGCTAAGCTCAAGGACTCGTTGACTTCAGTGCATGTTTTGACCTTACTAGAGGAGGATCAGGGATTCTCCGTTTACTGTGATGCATCTAGTGTAGGTTTGGGGTGTGTCTTGATGTAGTAAAGTTGGTTCATTGTTTATGTTTATAGGCAACTGAAGGTTCATGACCTTAACTACCCCACTCATGATCTAGAGTTGGCAGCGGTAGTGTTTGCGCTAAAGATCTGGCGGCATAATTTGTATGAGGTCAAGTGTGAGATCTTTACTGACCATCGTAGTCTTCAGTATATTATGAGCCAGAAGGAGTTAACTCAGGGAAGCATAGGTGGATTGAGCTACTGAAGGACTATGATATTTCTATTCTTTATCATCTGGGAAGGCTAATGTTGTAGTAGATGCGTTGAGTCAAAAGCCGGTCAGTATGGACATCTTGCAGCCTTATCGATTTCAGAGAGGCCTTTGGAAATTGAGGTCCAGTGTTTAGCCAACAAAATTGTTAGGCTTGATCTTTCAGATCCCAGTCATATTTTGTCTTGTGTTGAGGCCAGATCTTCGTTGTTAGATCAGATTTGGGAGCAGCAGTTTGAGGATAAGAGGTTGGTTGTGCTCCATGAGGAGGTGTTAGTAGGGGATACTAGCCGAACTTCTATTGGTTCAGATGGCTCTCTTTGATATAATGGTCGTATTTGTGTACCTCAAGTTAAAGATTTGAGGTAGCGGATTTTGTGAGAGGCTCACAGTTCCAGGTATTCTATTCATCCTAGTACAGCTAAGATGTATTGTGACCTGCGACAGTCGTATTGGTGGAGAGGAATGAAGAAGGACATCGCTAGGTATGTTTCTAAATGT
>JBDJHY010080921.1:946-13809 GCA_039654485.1 Withania somnifera
TGACTTTAATCAACATTCTATCGAAACAAACTAAAAATTAAAGTTTGAAAGTTTCATTTGCTCTGGAACATGGATTTCAGTCTATTTAGACTCTTAGTTTGAGTTTGTGATCTTTGATTTTGAGTTTGTGTGATATTTCATGTTTTATCTGCTTTAAGTTGCCATTTTGTAGCTTGGAGAGTTATTTTATGATCAAAGCCTCATATTGGAAGTCAAACTGCACCATCATCTCTAGACTATCGAGTTTTGATTAGATGAGCAATTTATTCAGATTTTGGGAACACTAAACTCATTTTGAGTGCATGGTTGCAAAATTAGGTACTTTTCCATAAAGTTTACTTTGGTCAACATTTCGTAGAAATAACATCTGATCAAAATTTTATTTGTTCCATTGTGTCCAATATGTCATTTTCATGTAGGTAGCATTTTTGATTTTTGTCCACTGGATTCTGAATGTATTCTGAGCATCGTCTATAATTTTGTAAATTCCCTTGAATTGTTTTCATCTGGTGCAAGCACTTTTTTTTTTTCATCTCGATCGTGGGCCCCAGGTCACAATCACATAGCTTGAATTTTTTAGGTCTTTGCATTTGCAGGATCCGCTTTGCAATCATGGTGCTTTGACTCTATTTCTGAACAGGCCAACACCATTCGTGAACAGACCTACCTTACATAGCTGCTGTACATCCTTAAGGTTAAGCTACGCGATCTCAATGGCCTGTCACTGTTATGAAGGTGTAAGATGTCAGGTAAAAATATTTCCCAAACCCCATTTTTTAGTTGTTTTTCTAATTTTCTTCACTTCCAAACATCCAAATATCCCCATTAAAATACTTGGGTCATTGCATCAGCCTACTGGTGATGTGGGAAACATAATTTATTCAATTTTTCTATAATTCTTTCTAAGTTTTAAACATTAATTTAGTTGAATTTCACAAAAAATCCCCATGTTGTTCTTCACTTTATTTGATTATTCGAGCCCCTTCCTCGTGTATCTTAGCTCAAAACTTTGGGTTTGGGTTCATTATGATGTGAGGGAAGTTTGATACCCTATAGTCAAAGTTTTAGGTTTGTAGGCCCATAGGCCCATTTTGACCCCTGCTATTTGCATAGATTTATGGGTATCATTTGATTCTTACCAACATCTACATTATAATTTTGACAGTTGCGTGATCATTGGGATTTGTTTTCACTATTTTGAGTTATTTGGAGAAGTTCGGGCATCTTTCATATTGTATTTGCAAATGATTCATTGGAGGATGAGTAGACTATAAATATGATCTTAGGCTAGGCCTATATGGGGAATAATTGTGATAGACAGACATCCTTGGGTTGAGATTTGTAGGTTGGCACTCATGACCCTGTCAGACTATTTTTTCTGCATTTTTGCTATATATTTTTTTTTACATTTACACTATTAGTTACCCAGTGACCTTGAGTGGTCTAGATAGACTCTGAAATATAGATAGTGGGCTATTAGGAATGCCTGTGAGTCCCGGAGATCAACTTGGTTGGTTATGCTTTCTGTAGATATTAAGTCTGTGCCGGTACGTAAGGCTTGCCTATGAAATTGCTTGTGGTTGCATATACTATCATGAAAAGTGGTTTTGATGTATTGGTTACTAATGTTTTATGGCCTATTTTAAATCTTACATGGCCTTGTAGGACCGTTCACTGGATTTTGAGATTAAAAGAGCAGTTTTGAGATGTTTTACCTATGTTTGATTATATATGAGATAAAATATGGCATAAACCCTATTTTCTGGAAACGATTTAGACTCGGTGAAGGAAGAGAACCATGGATCTACTCATAACTTATGCCATCTCCAGACTTGGGGATTCCCATGTATCTATTTAGACTGAGATGGTATTAGTTCAAACTTGGGGACTCCTATGTATTCATCGAGATTGAGATTGTATTACTCTGGACTTAGCGAATGCAATGTATCTGTTGAGATTGAGATTGTCTTACTCATGACTTAGGGAATTCCATGTATACATTGAGAGTGATTCTATCCTTGTATATATTGAGATTGATTTTACTTGTTTGTATCTCTTGGTAGTATGGGATGCAGAGGAGATTCTCTATTGCTTATTATTATTATTATTCCATTTGACTATTACTGTAAGGTTTATTGGATTCCCAGTAATGCTTACTTAGTGATATACATGTTGATAATAGTCATACCTTCCTTTTATTTTAGGTTACTGGTATACCTCTATATTTTACTTAGTTGTCTTCTCATTAATTGAGCATGGATTCAGGTATGTTCTCTTCTTGATTTACCTAAATCTCTTTTGTTGGTGGTTATACCCTTAGGATATTTACCTATCTTATCCTGTTAGATGGCTTTATTACATGCTCTAATTGTTGAAATTCGTGACTTATGTTGATTGTTTTTTAATTTATCACTATTATTTCTTATATGTGCCCACTCAGTATAGCCTACTTGCTACCCTTTTCTTTGGTACTATGCTACCCTTTTAAATATTTTTATGCAGATGCTAGGACAAGTGGTACGCAACGATTCCTGATCAAGCCTTTATTTTGTTGCTAAGGTAGAGGACCGCTCCTAGTGTTCAGAGCTAATATTTTATCATTATTATTATCTAATTTCTATTATTGTACCAAGAAAGATATTATGCATGCATCTCAGATGTTGTGCTCATGATTTTAGTAGCTCATATACTTGAATATAGAATTTTGGTGTTTTTATTTGACTTCATATAGACTTTTTCTTATCCCTGTCTTTTATTTATGGCCTATCTTCCACATTTAGTTTTTTAACCTCCCTTTTATGTTTATTGGGTGGTTCTCCTATGGTATGATGTGGGTTCCCTCTTTATCTGAGAAATCAGGTAGTGTCAAATAGGTATTAGAGTGCTTCGTTCGTTGATATCCTTGGTACATAAGCCAGTATCTGGTGGAGTTTTTCACATAGGATGCAGAGACGTCTATGTTTTAGATTTGAGAGGCTACAAGGAAATCATAAGAAATTTTCCTCTTTGCATATCAAGCTCTTATCATTATTGGATTTTATAATCTCATCTATTCTTTTTCATTCTTCCGAAGATGACATGTACAAGATGATCAACAGCAACAGGGAATGACGAACCTATTGCATCACTAGTGAGAGCACCAACAAAGATTAGCAAGAGTCGAGGTTGAGCATGTTTCAGAGTTAGTACTCCACCTAGAGCTGCTTTTCCAGTCAGAACTACAATGATAGAGACAAATCATGCACTATTCATCAAGCACTAAATTTTTATTGATCTATGTCATTCTCTCCGGTGGTACATTTGTTCCAGCTTTGATCCCAGAGATGAGAGGATTTTTATTGCATTTATTAGGTATACCAGGATAGCCTAAAGTTTGGATACAAACTACAACCCCAGTTTCTTTCAGTTTGGGTACATCACCAACGCAGAGTACCCATCGTTTAAGGGTTCTTGTTGCAACTAGTAGTTATGGATTAGGTAATCCATCATCAGTGTCAATTTATTCAAATAAGATGAATTAAGAACTGATTATTCCTTCTCCAGCATCATTACTTTCCTCTCCATCGGCAGTATAGACTATTCCATCTTACGCGTCTCTGTCCAACTCAAATCAAAAGGCGCTAGATAGATTTTTGAGATTGAGTCCCCTTAGATTCACTGGGTTTCCAGGTGAGCACTCGAGGTATTTCATTGATCGCTGTCAGGATTGGTTGCATAGCCTCAACCTTTTGGATTCATATGTTGTTGACTTTACTATTTATAAGATCTCGCCAAGGATTGGTGGAGATCTTATTCTTCTAAAAGGTCTTCTCACTCAGCCCCTATTACTTTGAATTCTTTTAGGGATGTTTTTATGGAGAGATATATTTCTATTAATGAGAAGGAATGTAGGAGAGAGGAGTTTATGAGATTGGGTACAAATATATATTTGTTTATGAATATGAGGCAAAGTTTCATAGATTATCTGCCTAAGGGGCCAGCTGTATCTCTACTGAGGTGGAGAAAGTCTGTCCTTTTGTTTGTGGATTGGATTTGGAGATTCTTAAGGTTGTGGAGGTTTTATTTCTATTAGAGCATCATTTCAGTCTATTTACAGTCTTGCTCGTACTATGGAGGGTCTTTGACCTAGAGGGGGAGCTAGAGAGAAGAAGAGGCCCTATTGTGAGAGGTCTGTTCCTACTTCTAGATATGGCCATAGAGGTCATGGTTCATGGGGTAGGACCCCACCTCAACAGCTGCAAAAGAAAGGACATCCCACTCATCATCTTCAGGCATCACTATAGGCTTCTTATAGTGGTATCACAATTTATGAGGGTCAATCTTTGGGCGAGCCACATAGGGGCGTTATCCCCAGGTTTAATAGGCCAAAGTTGACATTCTCGTTCTACAGATTTCTCTCATCAGGTAAGGCAAGTGGGTCTATGTTATCTTGTGGTGCTATTGTTCACTTGGCCAAAGGTGGCCTCAGTAAGGTGTTGTTCATACCTATCTTAGTCTCCTATTAGATATGATCCTATTCCAGCTTAGCTGGTTAGAGCCGTGACACATAAAAGCAGGGTTGTGGTGCTCTAGACCATGGTTCTCCTCAGTGTGGTAGGGGCATAGGTCTTGCTGGAGGTTGTGGCGGTCGTCTCCATCATTTTATTCTATGCCAGGTAGAACTGAGGTCGAGAACTTTAATGTTGTTCTGAAAGGTACTATTTTTGTGTGTGCCTAGCTTCAATAGTATTAATCCAGGCTCTACTTTCTCCTATGTGTAATCTTATTTTTCTCAATCTTTAGTATGCTTAATGAGCACTTGCCTATACCATTATTTTTCTCTACCTAATAGGAGATTCTTCAATAGTGGATCGTGTGTTGAGATCCTGATCTATGACCTTTGGGATGTTGAGACTTGGGATAATTTAATAGTTTTGGATATGATTGATTTTGATATAATACTAGGTATGGACTGGTTGTCCCCTAATATAATAGTCATCGATAGTTATGCTAAGACCATGACCTTATCTATGTTTAGTATACCCTAAATCGTGTGATGGGGTTCGGTTAATCACGTACCAGTGGTTAATTACGTACCAGTAGAGATTATTTCTTGCATTTAGTCTTGTGCTTAGTATCATCGCGGGGTGCTCCTATTTTGTTTGTAAAGAAAAAATATAGATCTATGTGCATGTGTATCGACTAAAGACATCTTAATAGTGTCATAGTGAAACATAAGTATCCTATGTTGCCTATTAATGACTTTCTTGATAAGCTTCAGGGTTCTTCTATATTCTCCAAGATTGATTTTAGGTCAAGTTAGCATTAGTTTTGGATTTGGATCAAGGATTTCCCAAAGATGACATTTAGGACTCGGTATGGTCATTAGGAGTTCCTTTTCATGTCATTTAGGATGAATCATATACCCATATATTTTATGGATTTGATGAACCATGTGTTCAGACCTTAACTTCACTCGTTTGTTATTATGTTCATCGATGATATCTTTGTGTATTCCTAGGGTAGAGAGTATCATGAGCTCCATTTGAGGATTGTGCTTCAGACCTTGATAGATCATAGGTTGTTACAAAGTTTCAAAGTGTGAGTTTTGACTGGAGTCAATTTCATTCCTTAAAGATGTGGTGTCCAAAGTGGGTATTAGTGTGGATCCAACTAAGGTTACAACTGTCCGTGATTAGCCTGCACCTACTACTCATACGAGGTGCATAGCTTTGTTGGACTTACTGGATATTGTCACTGGTTATTGAGCGATTCTCTTCCATAGCAACACCATTGAGTAGATTTACTAGAAGAATGTTCCTTTCCAATAGTCTAACGAGTGTGAGACATCCTTTTAAACGCTTAAGATTGTCTTGACTTCTGCACCTGTGTTGACATTTCTTATTGAAGGGAAGAGTTTCGTGATTTGGTCTTCTTTTGATGCAATAGGGTCATCTGTTTTCATATGTATCTAGACATTTTAAGATTCATGAGCGTAACTACCCCACCCATGACCTGGAGTTTTTGGTGGTAGTATTTACTCTCAAGATTTGGCACCACTATCTTTATAGAGTTCATTGTGAGATATTTTCTCATCAACATTTTCTTTAGTATATTATGAGTCATAGGGATCTTAATTCTCTCCAGCGCAAATGGATCCAGTTTCTGAAGGACTATGATATTTCTATTTTGTATCATCTAGGCAAGGTAAATGTAGTAACAGGTGCCTTGAGTCGAGAGGCAGTGAGTTTGAGTGTTTGGTGGGCTTGTCGGTTTCTAAGAGGCCATTGGATTTTTATGTTTAGAATTTGGCTATCCATTCAGTTAGACTTGAGATTTCAAATTTTGTCCATACACTTGCTAGTATTGAGGATTGTTCATCTTTGTTTTATCATATCTAACAATGTCCGTTTGAGGATCCAACATTCACTGATATTTATGATCGGTTGTTGTGTAGTGAGCCTCATAGGGATACCTTGGTTTCAAATAGTTTTTTGAGATTCTAGGGCCAGATTCGTGTACCCAGAGTTGATGATTTGATTCAAATTATTCTTCAAGAGGCCCAAAGTTCCCGCTAATCTATTCATCCTAGTGTGACTAAGATTTATAGAGATTTGAGATAGATTATTGGTGGCTTGGTATGAAAAGTGATATTGGTGATTTTTTTCTGGTGCTTGAACTATCAGTAGGTCAAGTTTGAGCAACAAAGGCTAGGAGGATTGATGCAGAGGCTCCCCATTCTCGAGTAAAAGTGGGATCGGATGACTATGGACTTTATTTCTGGTCCCTAGAGTTCTCACGACTTTGATTTGATTTGGGTCATTATTTATAGGTTTACTAATTCCACAAACTTCATTTCGATTCATACAACTTATAGCGAAGAGAATTTAGCCTCCCTATACCTCCAACAGGTTGTCCAATATCATGGGATACAAGTTTCCATTATTTCAAACTGTAGTACTTAGTTCACTTCTCAATTTTTAAGAGCGGTTAAGCATGGTATGGGTAATGAGGTTCATCTTAATACCACATTACATCACCATATAGATGATAAGTCCAAGAACACTATTCAAGTATTAGGGGATACGTTGATAGCATGTCCCTTAGATTTTGGTGGTTCTTAGGATCAACACTTGGCATTGGCAGAGTTTGCATATAATAACAACTACCATTTTAGTATTAAGATGGCTCTATTTTAGTAGTTGTATGATAGTCAGTATTGTTCTCCTACTGGTTGGTTTGATGGTTTTGAATCCATATTGCATAGAACTAACCTACTTTAGGATGCCTTTGATAAGGTTTAGTTGATTCGGGGATAGGCTTCGGGATGCCCAAAGTAGGAAAAAAAGTTACTCAGACCTCCATTATTGTGCCTTGGAGCTTAGTGTAGGTGATAGGTTCTTCTTGCATGTTTCTTTCTTGAAGGACATGATGAGGTTTGGGATGAGGGGAAGCTTAGTCCCCTTTATATTTCCATTTTGAGATTCTTGAGCCTACAGATAGTATAGCTTATAAGTTAGCCTTTCCTCCAATGTTTTCAGTTGTGTATCCAGTATTTCATGTTTCTATATTGAGGCAGTTTGTTCCTGATCACTCACATATGCTTTGGTATGATTCAGTTTAGGTTGATAAGGGTCTTTCAGTTATTGAGGACCATGTGTTGGTTTTGGCTAAAGAGGGGAGAAAGTTGAGATCTCATCATATTTAAATGGTAAACTATAGTGGAGAGATCTTCCTATGGAGGAGGCCACTTGGGAGATCGTGAGTGAGTTGAGGTATCAATATCCACATCTGTTCGTGGTTTCAAATATTTCCTTTTTCATATTTTCGAGGACAAAAGTTCTTTTAAATAGTGGATGTTGTAATGACCTTTATGGTCATTTTCAAGATTTTGCTTTGTCTTGCATTTATATATTTCATTTAGTAGCCATATCTTATTTGTCACTTACTAGGACTAGTGGTTCGGTTCATGGGCCGTTCATTTGGTTGTTATGCCTACTTACATGTTTAGAGTATTTAGAACTGAAATCATTTACTTTAGTTAACATCATGTGAAAACGAACTTGAATTTGAATTCTGAAAGTTCTGTTAGCTCCAGAACGTGGATTTTCTCTAGTTGGACTCTTGCTTCATGTACGGTAGATTTGGTTTTGAATTTGTGTGAGATTTTATGTTTTATCTGCTTTAAGTTGCCATTTTGGAGCTTGGAGGGTCATTTTGTGATCGGCACATCAGATTAGAAATTCGATTACGCCATCAACTTATGAATGGTTAGTGATTTGTTAATTAAGGTTCCGGGCAAACCGAACTCATTTCGATACTTGGTAAGAAAGCTTGGTAGTTTGACAAAGATGTAACTTTGGTCAACATTTCATCAAAATGACCTCTTATTGGAATTTTATCTACACTGTGGAGTACAAAATGTCATTTACATAAAGGTAGAATATTTGGTTTGTTTCCATCGGATTTTGGATGTATTGCAAACATTGGTCGAATGTTTGGAAAATCCCTTATCGCAATTGTAGACCCTAGGTCGCGATCACATAGCTTAATTTTTTTAGGCTTTCGTGATCACTGCATCCCCTTGTAAATCATGGAGCTTTGACTCCATCGTTGATTGGAACAACACCCCTAGAGATCTCGAGCTCACATGATCATAGTCCTTCTTGAAGGTTGAACTTCGCAATCATGGTGACCTGGTCGCAATCGGGAAGAGTAAGATTTTAGGTATAAATATTTCACAAACTCGATTTTCAGCTATTTTTCTCATCTTCTACCCTTCCAAGCATCAAAACATCACCCATAAAATATGTGGGTCATTACATGAGCATGTGGGTGACTTGGAAAACATAATTTTTTCATTCTTCGTAAGTTTGCACATTAATTTCATTGAATTTTGTCCAAAAAACTTAAAGTTTTCTTCACTTTATTTTATTGTTTCACGCCCTTTCCTTGTGCGTGTTAGCTCCAAACTTTGGGTTTAGGTTCCCAATAATGTGGGGAATATTCTAATACCTCTTGTTTGAAGTATTAGGTTTGCGGGCCCATAGGCCCGTTTTGACCAAATTTTTGACGCTACTATTTTCATAGCTTTATGAGTATCATTTGATTCATAGTAAAGTCTAGATTATGATATTTATAGGTGTATGATCGTTGGATTTTGTTTACACTCTTTTTGGGTTATTTGGAATAGTTCGGGCATCTTTGACACTGTATTTGTGAATGCTTCATCGGAAGACAGGTAGGCTATGCTTGCAATCTTAGAATAGGATTATATTGAAACCATTTCCTAGTATCTGAAATATGCTTTCTTCGGAGAAGATTACACTATTCAGGCTATACCCACTGCTAAATTGTTTGAGGCACATATTAATGAGGCTTTATTAGTGCTAAATAAGAGGAAATTAGAAATAGGATGGAATATGTCTAAGATTCAGGACATCAATCATGAATTCTATATGCATAAGATTCTAATGGGAGATGACCATAACCCTAGAGTACAACAACAAAGACGATTGAATCTACCGATGAACAAAGTGTTACGGAAGGAATGATTAAGTGGCTTGATGCAGGAGTTCTGTTTCCAATATCGAACAACAAATCAGTCAGTCCATTGAAGTACGTCCCTAAAAAGTGAGGCATGATTGTAGTGACTAATAATAAAGATGAGATACTTTTTACTAGCACAATCACTGGACGGAGAATATTTATGGAGTACCACAAACTAGATGAGGCGACTCACAAGGGTCCAATAATTGTCATAGATAGACATCCTTGGGTTGAGATTTCTAGGTTGGCACCCATGACCCTGCCTGTTCTTTTTGTCTGCAGTTTTAGCTATATATTGTTTTGCATTTTCGATATTAGTTACCTTCCTGAGTGGTCTGGATAGACTCTGGAACATAGATAGTGGGTTACTGGGAATGTCCTTGAATCCTAGAGATCGACTTGGTTTGTTATGCCTATTGTAGATATTAAGACTGCGAAGGACTGTAGTGTTTGCATGTGATATTGCTTGTGGTTCCGCATAATATCACGAAATGTGGTTTTAGTGTATTCTACTGTTCTATGTCCAAGAGCTTGATATCACCAATTTTTAAACCTTTAATGGCCTTGTAGTCCCGTTTAATGGACTTTGAGACTAAACAAGCAGTTTTGAGATGTTTTACCAGTTTTCGATGATATATTAGATAAAATATGGTATAACCCCTATTTTGAGACACTATTTAGACTCGGTGAAGGCCGAGCATCATGTATCTACTTATGACGTATTCCACTAAAGAACTAGGGAACTCACATGTATTTATTGGGATCGAGATTGTAATACTCCAAACTTGGGGACTCCCATGTATCTATTACTATTGAGATTATATTACTCCAGACTTGGGGAATCCCATGTATTTGTTGAGATTGATTTTATATCACTCCATACTTGGCGAATCCCGTGTATATGTTGAGATTGAGATTTTATTGCTTAGGACTTGGGGAATTCCCATGCATCTATGGAGATTGAGATAATATAGACTTAGGTGCTGTAAAAGTCAATAATCATGTAAAATTATTTATAATCAACTTGCACTAGTATCATTTGGATTCAAATTTGTGTTACTTTCGGTACTTTCCTTCCTTTTTGTACCTTCTGGTTTTATAGGTGGTAGGGGGTCAGATACACTTGTTTGTATCTCTTGGTAGCATGGGATGCCTAGGATGCTCTTTCTTACTTGATATTGTTTCATTTGACAGTTACTGTAAGGTTTAGTTGCTGGATTCCCTATCATGATTCGCTTTGTAATATACTTGTTGATAGTGGTGTTCCCTTTCTTGTATTTGAGGTTACGGGTATCCTATGATACCTTTTACTTAGTTGTCTTCTTGGTAGTTGTGCATGGATTCATGTATGTTCTCTTCTTACTTTACCTAAATCTCCTTAGTCGATGTCTAGACACTTATATATTTACCTATTGTATCATGCTAGCTACCTAAATATTTACTTATTTATAGCATATCCTAAGCATTTAGTTTATTATTATCCATTCTATGTTTGGGGGGTGATTCTCATACGACGGGATGTAGGTTCCCTCATGACCTGAGAAATTGGGTGGTCGTGACACAAATGGAATAGTTGGATTTTCAATACGAGGCTCCAATAACCAAAAGTCAACTAAAGTCAAACTTTTGAACTCTAAAAGGCCGTAAACACAAAACCAAAACTAAGGCCTCCGTACATGAACAAAGAGTCTGTCTAGACCAAATTAAATGTTCTGAAGCTAACAAAACTGTCGAAATTTAGTTTCGGGTTTGTTTCATGGAAATTTGACCGAAGTCAATGATTCCAACAATTAAGTGTCTAACACAGGGAAACAAACATAACGGCCAAACGAATGACCCAAGAACCGAACCATTGGTCTGGATAAGCCATAAATGACTTAGGGCCTCTATAGGAAAGCTCTAAGATGAAATAAACTATGAAAACACAAAAAATAACCATAAAGGTCATTACTACATCCATACTAAAGAGGACTTTTTCCCCCAAAAGTTAGAAAAAGAAGTATCTGAAGGCTTAATAGATGCGGGTACTGAGATATCAGCTCACACTCAATCTCCTAAGTAGCCTCCTCAATGGGGCGATCCCTCCCCTAAACATTAACCATATGAATTTCCCTAAAACTCAACTTCCTCACCCTATTAGAAAAGAGAAGAACCGACTCCTCAACAATGGATAATCCCTTGTCAACCTCAAAAGTATCATAAAGGTGCACATGCGACTCATCTGGGATATACCATCTCAACATTGACACATTCAAAAACGAATGTAAAACTGAAGACATCGTAGGCAAAGCTAACTTATATGCAACACTACTAATATGATCAAGTATATCTAAAGGGAAAATATACCTGGCGCTGAGGTTTCCCTCTTCCAAAACCTCATCACATACTTTTTGGGTGATTCCTTAAAGAATACCTAATAACCCACTAATGAACCCCAAACCACGATGATGGTAGTCATAATGATACTCCTGTATACTTTGGAATTCCCCCAGTCTATCTCGAATCAAGTGAAATTTGTAAAAAAATCCCAAAGAAGAACTATACTCTGAAGGATAGATTCAAGCCCATCAATCCAAACAATAGGTAAATGACACCACCTACCAGATAATGTCTAAAAATGAGACATATGTGTCACGACCCGATTTCACGGATCATGATGGCACCTACTATAAAACCAGTAGGAGAACCAAATCCCGTAGACCAAAGCCGAAGAGGAGGACTACTACATTAAATGCTGAAGAATATCAAAAGTCATGATAAAATAGTAATTTGCAAAAGTCTTAAAGAATAACATAATCTACCCAAAAATTCGGTATCAGTGTCAAATGAACCACTAAGTTCAGAATGATAAAACTGAAGTGAGTGCAATATGAAGATGTCTCTGAAATACAATGGAGATCAATAAAACACAAGTCTGAAGAGAAGCAGGAACAAGCTGGACGCCAAGCTCACCCAAAATCTCTGATGTAAATAAGAACCAAACAAACAACTGTATGTATATCACACGTAGTATAAGTAGTATGAGTACTGGATCTGCACATGTGCAGGTGTAGTATGAGTACTGGATCTGCACATGTTCAGGTGTAGTATGAGTACAAGCTGCCGAAGCAACCCATACCCAGTAGGCTTCAAGGGTCCACTGAGCACATAACAATAATAAAAATAGTAAATAATAGAGTACAATAAAAAGGGTCATTGAAGCAAATAGTACCATACGGAAACTAGTAACTCGATTACAAATCAAGTGTCACACAGACGGATATCGCTAGCCAATCACATAACAGGATCTCAGGCAATGGAAGAAAATGTACCCAGCATCCTTGCAACAACATATG
>JBDJHY010081029.1:0-23824 GCA_039654485.1 Withania somnifera
TAACACCGAGAAACTTTTCATACGAGGAGATTCTAATGGGCATATTGGGTTATCTCCAAGGGGTTATGTCGATGTGCATGAAGGCTAGATTCGAGGAGAGGAACGAATGAGGAGCTTCTCTTTTGAATTTTTCTAGAGCCTTTAGGTTAATGGTAGCGAGTTCGAGCTTTTCAAAAAAAGACGAACACTTGGTTACCTTCCGCAGTTCGGTGGACACGACTTAGATAGACTTTTTTCTGCTTGGGAAGGGGGATAAAGGTCTTTAAAGATTATAAAGTAATCCCAAGCGAGAATCTCTCGACTCAGCATAAATTTTTGGTGATGGGTTTGGAGATAAAAAAGAAGAGGAAGAACAAATTGGTCGATGATCGACCTAGGATCAGATGGAGTAACTTGACTATGGTGGATGCCCTCGAGAAAGGGGAGAAGTTGATGGATATGGGGGCTTGGGAGGGTGTTGAGGATACGACAGTATGTGGATAAGACTGTTAGAAGCATCAGAAAAACGGCTATAAAGGTTTAGGTATCTCGAGAGGTCGATTTGGTAGGCATCGAGGGGACTGGTGGTAGAATGGAAAAGTAAAAGGTAAGGTGGAGGGAAAGAAGGGAGCTTATGCAAAGTTGATAGAGAGTATGACCAAGGAGGAGAAGCAGATGAATGGAGAGGAGTATAAAACGACTAGGAAGGAGGCAAAGTTAGCGATTACGGAGGATAAAACAGCAATGTTTGAAAAATTGTACCCAGAACTAGAAAAAAAGTTGCGAATAGAAGGTATATAGGCTTGCCATGGCGAGGTAGCGGAGGCCTCGTGACCTTAACCAAGTGAAGTACAAAAAGAGTGAGAAGGGTAAAGTATTGGTAGAAGAGGTTCTCATCACAAAGAGATGGTTTCTAGGGATTTAGATATCTAGTTACATTAGTGAGCTTTTTCTTTACCTGTATTTAAATCATTTTATTCTTTGCATAAAGAAAGGACATCCTGGTGCACAAAACTCACGCTATGCGCGAGGTCCGGGGAAAGGCTCGACCACAAGGGTCTATTGTATGCAGTCTTACCTTACATTTCTGCAAGAGGCTGTTTCCAAGGCTCGAACTCGTGACCTCCTGGTCACATAGCAACAACTTTACCAGTTAATCCAAGGCTCCTCTTCATTGTATTCTTTGTATAATGGATAAGAAATTCTCTTAAAATACCTTAATCAGTAACATGGTATCAGATCCATATTTGTGGCTTCGCCGGAGTTAACTTTGTTTCGTCAGAAGTCAGTTCTGGCTTGCCGTAGTTGAGCCTTGTCTCACCGGAATCCTTGTCACATCATTAAATTGTGGTCCATTCCCGTTCTAGCTACTTTTTTCGAGATCGCCTTGAGTTTTTCAGTCCATTTATGGTGATTCTTTGGTAACAGAACCATGTTTTCAAGGAGAATCAACTTCAAATCAGATTTTCATTTGTATTTGGTCAGGTTTGCTTTTCTTTACAGATTTTATATTCCATATTTAGGCTGCCTATGTGAGAAGGTTGTAGATTTAAGGTTTTGTGAACGAAATTTCTTGGTCAAATCAATTTGATCAGGAATCTTTTTGGTTCATCTCAACTTATCAAGTTTGGAAATCTTCAGTTTTGTTTGAAACGGATTTCAAATTCTACCTTTGTTGGCTATTGTGATCCGTTTGCTTCTAAATAGGTGATAATAAAAACCACTGTTGTTACAATTTGAAACTTGCTATTCTGGTGGGTCTTTTGTTCGTTTTCTGAGCTTGTTTGTTTAGGATCAGATTTACTTGGTTTTTTTATCTGTTTGACTAGTTTATTTGGCTGAAACTTTATTTGTGTCTAGCAGAGAATAGTTTGGTAATTCTCTATCAATTTATTTTTGATTCTGTGAGTTGAGAAAATGACTGCTTCTAGTCCATTATCTGATAAATTGATTTGGTGTTGGCTGAGAATTTGCTAAATTCTCCCAATATCACAAATTGAAGGGATCCACTTTAGTTAATGCCTTTACTAAGTCGGATAAAACATGTCTTATCACCACTTCAAATAAATGGGTGATTGATTCAGGTGGCACAAAACACATGACAGGTAATCCTAAAATCCTTTTCAGCTTTTAGTTACATAAAACACTCTCTCCTGTTACTGTAGCTGATGGGTCAACTTGTAAGGACTATGAAACCAACCTCCTTTATTACCCTATCCTCTGTATCAAGTCTATCAAAATTGACTTTTAATTTGATTTCTGTTAGCAAAATTACCAGAAACCTTAATTGTTGGATTTTATTCTTTCTCGTTTATTGTCTATTTCGTGATCTTAAAATGATATTATTGGTAAAGGACATATAGATGGTGATCTTATATCCTTGATGAACGGGAGCCTCAACTTGTTGCTTGCTCTAGTGTCGTGTCTCCATTTAAAGCACATTGTCGGTTGGGACATCCTTCTTTACCTATGTTAAATCCTCAGTTTCAAAACAATCCTTCATTGGAATGTGAGTTGTGTTGATTAGCAAAATACTATCGCAACTTATTAAGTCAAAGGGTTAATAAGGCCGAGTCAGCTTTTGAGTTAGTTCATTCTGATATTTGGGAACCACGTTCTGTCGTTTTCAAGACTGGTCATAAATATTTCATCACTTTTATGTGTGATTTTTCTTGGATGACTTGGATTTATTTTATGCAAAGTTGCTCAAAAGTGCTTACTCATTTTTGTGCCTTCTGTGCTGAAGTCAAAACTTAATGCAATGCTTCGGTACGTATTTTAAGGAGTGAAAATAATAAAGAATATATGTCAGAATTATTTTAGTTATATATGAGACAACACAGTATTCTCCATCAGTCTTCATGTGTTGATACACCCTCTCAAAATAGAGTTGCAGAGAGGAAGAATAGACATTTACTTGAGACAGCTTGAGCACTTCTATTCCAAATGAAGGTTCCTAAACAGTTTTGTGCAGATGCAGTCTCTACAGCTTGTTTCCTAAAATTCTGGTATGATAATCAAGTTGCTCTACATATTGCCTCAAATCGGTGTAACACGAAAGAACTAAACATAATAAGGTCAATCGTTATATATTCGTTAGAAGATTCAGAAAAACCCGATTACCACTGGCTATTTAAAGACAAGAGAACAACTAGCTGATTTGTTTACAAAACAATTGAGTAGAAGTCGAGTTGATTATCATTGTAACAAACTAGGCATGATCAATATCTATGCACTAGCTTAAGGGTGTTAGAGAATCATAAGATTATATAGAGAATCATAAAATTATATGTTTCATTATATATAATATTTAAACTGATTTTTTTAGAAATTTAGTTATCTAGTTACCTTAGTTAGCCTTCTATTCTATTTATCTGTATTTAAATCATTGTATTCTTTGCATAATATATAAGAAATTCTCCTAAAATACCTTGTTCAGTAACATGGACAAAGGCACTAAGTGACTTAGAGCACTTAAAGAGATGACGCGATTAAGGTTATATTAGGCATATAAAGGTTGAGGAAGTTAAGAGTGTTATTCGTAGGATGCATAGCGGTAGCGCGACTGGGCCTGATGAGATTGCGATGGATTTTTGGAAGTGCTCAGGAGGGGCAGGTATGGAGTGGCTAACCGAGTTGTTTAATGTCATTTTCAGAACAGTGAAGATGCTCGAATCTTGGAGATGGAGTATGATGGCTCTATTGCACAAGAACAAGGGTGACATTTAGAATTGCAACAACTATAAGGGTATCAAGTTGTTAAGTCATACGATAAAGGTTCGAGAAAGGATAGTGAAGTTAAGGTTGAGAAAAATCGTGATTATTTTCGAGAATTAATTTGGATTCATGCCAGGACACTCGACTATAGAAGCAATTCATCTTATAAGGAGATTGGTGGAACAGTATAGGGAAAGGAAGAAATACTTTCACATGGTATTCATTGATCGGCTTACAACAATCAACAGGGTACTCAGGGAGATTCTATGGAGGTGCTTAGAGGTTAGAGATGTTCTAGCAGCGTACACTAGGTCGATTAAAGACATGTACGACGAAGCCAATGCTCGTGTAAGGATTGTAGGAGGAGACTCGAAACATTTTCCCATATTGATGGGGTTGCTTCAGGGACTGACCTTTAGCTTTTTTTAATTTTCCTTGGCGATAGCTGGTTTGACACGGGAAATTCAAGGCAATGTGCAATGGCGTATATTATTTACGGATGACGTAGTTTTAATTGATGAGACCCGTGAAGGAGTTAACATTGAGTTGGAGGTTTGGAGACAAACACTGGAGTCTACAGGGTTTAGGTTGAGCAGGCCCAAGACGGAATATTCGGAGTGCAAGTTTAGTGAGATGGCACTGGAGGATGACGTGATAGTGAATCTTGATATCTAGGCCATTCAAAAGAGAGATAGTTTCAAGTATGTTGGGTCTATGATCTAACGAAATAGTGAGATTGACGAGGATACCACTCACTGTATTGGGGGCAACACCGCTTATGTCCGGAGTCTTGTGTGATAAAAAGATGCCTCCTAAGCCTAAAGACAAGTTTTACAAAAAGATCCCTTTTTTTAGAACGGTAAAAAAAGGGGTGATTTTCTCATTTGCACGTCTTGAGTTGATGTTTTGTAGCATGGAAAAGCTTAGTAGGTGTTTTTCCATGAAAACTAAATATTATTCACTTCATTTGAGTTTTTAAAAGTTGGAGTTGGAGTTGTATTTGGCCATACATTTGCAAAGAATATTTACAATTTGAATGTACTTTTTCTAATTATGATTTAAACCCCCAATTTCTAAATACTAGCAAAATCACCCAACCTGATTTTTTTTTATAACCGTGAAGTCTGTATCCGCCTTCTCACACCTCGACTAGGTTCACGGGATACCTGCCACCTTTTTCACTAGCAACAGATATCAGGTAACTTTGTCCACCTAGTGTTTTGTCTCTGCTGAGATTTGAACTTGAGATCTCATTCATATATTAGATCTCATATACGAACTACATACTGTAATGAGTTTCACTTTATTTGGAATTATTGAAGTTGAGGTTGAAGATAAAATTGTGTGAAGTTATTAAGTCACAGGATGAAGGTATGGGAAAGAGCGGTTGAGTAAGATTGTGCCTATCTACAAGAATCAATTCAGATTCATGCTAGGTCGCTCGATTACTAAAGTCATTTATTTTGTTAGGAGACTAGTGGAGCAGTATAGGGAGAGGAAGAAAGACTTACACATGATATAGAAAAAACTTACGACAAAATACCCGAAGAGATACTTTGGAGGTGCTTAGAGGCTAGAGGTGTTCCGGTGGCGTATACTAAGTTGATTAAGGACATGTATGACGGAGCCAAGACTTGTGTTAGGACAGTAAAAGAAAACTCGAAGCACTTTCATATATTGATGGAGTTTCACCAATGATCGACCCTAAGTCCGTTTTTATCTGCATTTGTGATAGATGTATTGATGCAGCAAATTTAAGGCGAGGTGCCATGGTGCATGTTATTTGACAATGACGTAATTTTGATTAATGAGACCCGAAGAAGAGTTAATGTTAAGTTGGAGATTTAGAGACAAACCCTTGAGTCTAAAGGACTTAGGTTGAGTAAGACCAAGACAGAAAATTTGAAGTGCAGTTCAATGTGATGGCGTACATGATTATGAAACTTGATACTCATGTTAATCAAAAAAATAGTTTCAAGAATCTTGGGTCCATGATCCAGGAAATGGAGATATTGATGAGGATGTCACTAATCGTATTGGTGCAACGTGAACGTGAATGAAATAGAGGCTCGTATATGAAGTTTTATATAATAAAAAGGTGCCTTAAAAACTATTTGTTCCTCATAAGTTTAAAGGTAAATTTTACAGAGTAGTGGTTAGACCAGTTATGTTGTATGAGGTGAAATATTGGTCAGTCAAGAACTCACATCCAAGAAAACATAGCGACGGGGATGAGAATGTTGCAATAGATGTATGGGTTGAATAGAAGATATAGAAGTGAGGTTATTCAAGATAACGTGGGAGTGATTTCGCTGGAAGTCAAGATGCAGGAAGCGAGGCTGAGATGGTTCGGGCATATGATCAGGAAGGGCACAAATGCCCCAGTGTAGGTTGGCTATGGATAGTTCCAGACATAGTAGAGGTAGACCGAAGAAATATCAGAAAGAGGTGATTAGATATGACATAGAGTAGTTACAGCTTACCGAAGACATAATCCTAGATAGCAAGGTGTGGAGGATGCATATTAAGATAGGACGTTAGTATGTAGAACTGCTTTGTTGTGTTAGCCGTGTTAGGAGTTCTAGTGCTTCTCTTAGAGACTGATTATAGTATTATTCTGTGGTGGCTTGTTTCTATTACTATCTGTTGTATTGTTACTACTTATTGCTCCCTGTTTTTGTAGTATGTCTTTTGTTGGATTATTTTTGTCTTGAGCTGGAGTCTCCGGAAATAGCCTCTATCTCATCATAGGTAAGGTACAAATTGCATACAGACTACCCTCTCCAAACCCCATTTTATGGGAATACACTAGTTATGTTATTGTTGTAGTTTTCCTAAAAAATATGAAGTATAATTAAAAGGGTCATTTTTATAAAAATAAAAACCAAGCAAAGTTTGAAAAAGAAAATATAGTTAAAACGGGATTTTGGGTGTTCTCCAATTACAAATTCAATTATATTTGAAATTTTAATGACCAAATGCTAATTTTCAAATAAAATGAAAGAAATTTTCGAGAAGGATTGAATAATTCTCATGGCCAAATAGGTCCTTAATTGGTAGTAGGAACAACTCATATGAGAGAAACAATTAATAAGTGTCAAAAACATGCACATCTATGCTCAAGGCTCATGATGAGGCAAAGAAACTAAGGGTGAGGTCAAAATAGACAAGGTAAAGAGGAAAAGAGTCATTACACAAATGAGATCGCAACAGTACAGCACACTGTGTTGAGAAAATACGCATTCACACCATGACTGCATGGGGTGAAGGCCGAGAAATTTACGATCAATTGCAACACCACCTGCAATGGGGGTGTACTTTAAAGGACAAATTCTGTCTTTTATACTATTTAGGGCATGATTCCATTGTACAAGAATAAGGGTGACATTCAAGATTGCAACAATTATAGGGGCATCAAATTGCTAAGTCATATAATGAACATTTGGAAAAGGGTGGTGGAATTGAGATTGAGGAAGATTGTGAGTATTTTCGAGAGTCAGTTCGGATTCATACAGGGATGCTCAACTATAGAGGCCATTCATCCGGTGAGGAGATCGGTGGAGCAGTACAAGGAAAGAAAGGACTTACACACGGGGTATTCATCGATCTAGAAAAAACTTACGATAAAATTCCTAGAGAGGTTTTTTTGAGATGCTTGGAGGCTAAAGGTGTTCTTGTGGCGTACATTAGAGCGATTAAAGATATATACGATAGAGTCAAGACTCGTGTAAGAACTATGAGAGAAAACTCGGATCATTTTCCAATTGTCGTGGGATTGCATCAAGAAACGACCCTTAGCCCGTTTTTATTTGTATTGGTGATGAATGCTTTGACGCGGGAAATTCAAGGCGAGATACCTTAGTTTATGTTGTTTGCTGATGAGGTAGTTTCGAATGATGAAACCCGAAGAGTAGTTAATGTTATGTTGGTGGTTTGGAGACGAACTCTTGGGTCTGAAGGGTTTAAATTGAGCAGGTCCAAGACAGAATATTTGGAGTATAAGTTCAGTGAGGTGGAGCAGGAGAACGTATTAGTGAAGTTGAATACTCAGACTATCTGTAAAAGAGATAGTTTCAAGTATCTGAGATATATGATCCAGGGTAATAAAGTGATTGATGACGATGTTTCCTACCGTATTCGTGCGGCGTGGATGAAATGAAGGTTCGCATCTGAGATCTTGTGCGTTAAGAAAGTCCCTTTAAACGAAAGGTAAGTTTGACAGAGCGGTAGTTATACCACTATGTCATATGGAGCAGAGTGTTAGCCAATTAAAAATTTCTCACATTCAGAAGTTGAAAGTGGAGGAGATGAGGATGTTGCGATGAATGTGTGGGTTTAGTAAGTGTGATCCAGAATGAGATTATTAAAAGCATGGTGAGGGTAACTACAATGGCAGAGAAGATGCCGGAGGCGAGACTGAAATAGTTCCAACATGAGTTTAGGAGGGATAAAAATGCCCCCATACAGAGGTGTGAGAGGTTGACGAGGAATGGGTTCAAAAGAGGAAGAGGTAGACCGAAAAAATATTCAGGGAGGTGATATGACAGGACTTGAAGAAGTTATAACTTACCAAGGAATGCCCCTAGATAGAAAGACGTGGAGGACGAGTATTAGGATAGAAGGTTGGTACGTTTAAGGTTTAGTTTTTGTTGGTTAGTAGGTTTTCTTTGTCTATCACAGGGGCTTAGCTTTGTCTATCATAGGGGCTTAGGAGTCATCATACCTTAGGTGTAGAGTCTTACTCCCAAAATTTTGGGTAGGTTCATTGCTTCATGTAGTGTGGGTGTACTATTATTTGTAGATAGCCTTGCATTTGTTTTAATCTTATTGTTTTTCTTCTCATTATGCCTAGTCAGTATATTAGACGTCTTTTTATATTGTACTATCTAGAGCCGAGGATTTCCCGAAAATCACCTCTCTACCTAACTCTTAGATAGAGGTATCGATTGCGTATATTCTACCCTCCCCATATCCTACGGTATGTGAGAATATACTGAGTATGTTGTTGAATAAGACGGATCCAAATAAATCAAAATGGATACAGAAGTTTCATATAGGTGACCCAATTAATTAGGCAACTGTAGTTAATTTATTGGCAGATACAATATAAATTTATTATTTTGGAACTTAGAGTGCTTAAAGAGAACCCCAACAGAGACAAAAAATACTAGGTGATTCTTCCCATTTGTTCTAACTTTGGTGAACGGAGTTACCTGATACTTGTTGCTAGTGGGAGGTAACAGGTATCCCGTGGATCTATGCATGAAAGTTGGCCCAAACACCACGGCCATAAAAACAAAAGAGTATCCTACTAAGAATTCTTAAAAAATAAGTATGTTGATAGAAACTGGCAATAAATGAATCGAATAAAGGTATTTTTGTTGAAGTTAGTCTTCGCCAATGTCACAATGTACACTTATTCTGTAGTTCTTTCCATGCTCCCCCTCCCCCATACTATATTATATGTACCTACTCTCATTCTCACCCCTATCTCCCACACCCAAATCTCAAATCACCATTGCTAATAGCTACAGTTAACTAGTTCACATTCCAAATCCCCTCTCATATGCTTGCACAACAAAAATAAAAGTAGGTCAAAGATGATAGGAAGGAACCACAAGATTTCCGGTTCTCTTACTATCGAGATTAGTTGTGATTGTCTCATGCTATCGTTATATCATCTACCCATACACTCTTGTACTTCAATTTTTTATTTCAAATATCCTTAGAATAAGCCTTTCTAACTGAGATTTCACCATCAACATATTTTTTTAGAAAGGGTTAAAATGCCCTTACACTGTGCAAAATTGAACAAAAATTGCCTCCATTAATAGTTAAGTCCAAAAATGGTTGTATTATTACTTTTAGTCAAAGATATCTTTTCCAAATAAAGATATTATCTCTTTTTCTTCTACACATATTCTTCTCTTAATAAGTTATTGCAACTCATCATTACTTCTCATATATATAAAATCAAACTAACCCATCATTAATTTTCATTTAGATAAGATGAAAAAGATTTTTTGCTAAAATAACAAAAAAATTTATTTCATAGTCTTTCCCAAATTGCAGAAGAATAAGCAATTGCTAATATAATCATTTGTTTTAAAATTAAGACACAACAATCTTAATGCATAATACGAAAACTAATTACATTGCTTCAAATAACAAAATAACTTTAAAATATCGTCAATGGAGTTAGTATGGACCTTGTTTCCATTTTTTATCTTTAAAAATCAAGAAATATATAAGCAAATGTTTATCCTACTTGAATTTTAAAAAGATTAAGGAAAAAACATTACCTCCATTTTCATTTTCAAGAAAAATGTTTCCTTTTTTATTAGAAAACTTTTTGTTATAATTATCAAAATGAGAAATTATTGATAAGGTTACTTTTACAAATATAAATGAGATATAGGATCAGTTTAAAACGTACATGTGGTTATTCCATTTTAATTGTTAAGATGAGATTAAGAAGACAAAAGATTACTTCCCACTTTTTTTATTAGTTAAAGGAATTTGAAAAGAAAAGAAATAAGAAAAGGGTTCTTTAAAACCAATATTTTATGAGAAAAAATGGTAAGAAAAAAAAAAGAAACATGTTTATTACAGAAAGGACATTTTTGGACCAAACTATTAATGAGGGTACTTATGTTCAATTTCACATAGTTCAAGGGCATTTTGACCCTTGATCATATTTCCTTTGCTCCTCCTCTTGGAATCCAAAAATAAAAGCTTGTGCTAGATCAAATAATGGAATAGCACTAGAAACAAAGAATGCCTGAGGAGATGCATCAATATTCATGTTCATGAAGTGCTATGGAAAGTGCTCGCTTTTCAACTTTGGCGAGGAGGCGAGGCGAGGCGAGGCGAGGCGAGGCAATGGCTTACTGCCTTTCATGGCTGTGGCGTGGCGTTTTTAAGAAGCGAGCCAAAGGCAATAAAGGAGACGAGGCGAGGCGAGAAAGGCGACACCTTTACATTCTTTAAAAGAAAAGCGCTAATTAGGATTTTAAAAGGTAAAAAATTAATTTTGGGTCTTCTATTTCTAAAGTTCCAGCAGCTATTCATGCGTTCCAGCAGCTATTCACTTTGTCGACACACAACAGCTACTGTTCTCCGATGAGTCTTCAATCTTCATCTTCTTTTCTTCTTCAGATCTTCAATTCTCTATTTTTTTCTTCTTCTTCTGTTCTTCAGTTCTTCTACTCTTCACTATTTTTTTTTCTTCAGTTCTGCTCCTTCTTTTCCTTCTTCTCCGTTAATCTCTGTTTTTTTCTTGTTCCAGATCTCTGTTTTTTTCTTCTGTCTTTTTCTCACTTTTTTTCTTTTAGCCTAGTAGGCAGTAACCAAACCAGTGAACTGGTTACTGGTTAAAGTTAAATTAAAATCCCTTGTTTTTTTTTTTGTCTAATTAATAATATAATTATATATTATTTAATAAGATAATTATTCGTTTATTATAGTTTTCAATGGCGTTCAAATCCAAAACAAGCAAAAAGAAAGATACCGGATAGAATTATGGTATGCAAGGACCAATAAAAAATCTGTCTTATGTGTTTTGTAAAGTAACATATAATGATAGTATTACCCGGCACAAGCAACATTTGATGGGTGGATTTAAGAATGTAAAAGCTTGTCCAAAACGTCCGGCGAAAATTAGGAAACAAATAAAGATGTACGTCCAAAACAAAGCCAAAATTAATCAAAGAATCAAAAATATGAACCACCGGTAGTTGATGTCGTTGATGAAGATGATGACGATATGGATGAATATAATGAACCGATGTCTCCCTAAAACTTAGAAAATGTCTTTCGATTGTAGTGTGGCCTCATCGTGGAATGTGACGAAAGGTCCTATTAATCTTTTTCTTCGTACAAAACCAAAACAAGGAGGCATTGGATGAGGATTTAGTGACTCCAATACCAAAAAAAATTTGAGGGACCGTATGGTCAATGCTTTTGCATCATGAGTATGTGATGCCAGGCTTTCTTTTAATTGTGTCAACCATGAATCTTTTGGTAGACTCATGAAGGTCGTAGGACAATGTGGGTCGAGAATGAAGGCTCCAACATATCATGAAGTTAGAGTTAGGGAGCTCAAGAAAAAGGTGAAGTAAATAGATGAAACAGTAGAGAAACATAAAGTGCAATGGACAAAGTTCGGTTGATCCATTATGATGGACAAGTGGACGACACATAATGAAAAGATGATCATCAATATTTTGGCGAACTCCCCGATTGGTAGTGTTTCTTGGTTCGATTGACGCTAGCAATGAATCTACTAATACAACAAAAATGTACAAACTTATTTGAGGAGACAATTGAGTTGGACCGCAACATGTACAAATTCTCACAGATAATGCAAATGAAAATGTGAAAGCGGGTGACATGATAATGGATGTGTACCGACACATTTATTGTACTCCGTGTGCGGCCCATTGCATCAATTTGATGTTGGGGGATATTTTCAAGATTAACCCATATTCTTCCGGTAATAGCTTCTTCTTTCTTTAAATTTTTTAATAACTAACCTAATGCCTAATAATTATCATTTTTTTTTTTTCAATTTTCAAAAAGTCCATAAGAATTTATTATTATATTAGTCAAAGACTTGTTGAATATGATGAAAAAATGAATTTGGTGAAACCGGACAAAACTAGATTCGCAACGGTCTTTTTGACTTTGCAAGCTATGTATGCTCAAATGAAAAACTTGAAATTCTTGATCATATCCCAAATGGACTTCAAGTAGTTTTGCAAAGGAAGCTTTGGGAAAAGAAAATGTTGGCAATCTCCTTTCAGTACATTTTTGAAATAATATTGTCCGGGCTCTTAAAATTTTTGGTCCTTTGATCATGGTGCTTCGCTTGGTGGATGAAGAAAAGAAACCACCAATGGGCTACATTTACGAAGCCACGGATAGAGCCAAGGAGACTATTGAGAGGGCTCTTGGTGGAGTTAGGAAGAAATATGAGAAAATCTTCGAAATTATTGATATAAGATGGAGTGGCCAACTCCATAAGCCTTTGGATGCAGACGGCTTTATTGAACCCGGGAATGTTCTATAAAGCAATTGAGAGTGAAACTTTAAGTCCCGAAGTAACGGAAGGTTACCTCAAATGTGTTGACAAGATTGGTACCTGAGATAGCAACACAAGATATACTACTTGGTGAGCTTTCTACATACAAAGCAGCTAAGAGTATGTTTGGTTCCGGTCAAGCTATTAGAGCTAGACTCAAGGTCACCGGATAAGTGAAGTTGTTTTTATACTTAATAGCCTATTTTAAGTCATTTGACTTATTTTTATACTAATTTAACTATTAACCTTCATATTATTATTTTTTACCGTTGAATGGTGCTCACAATTTGATTGCCAAACTCCAACTTTGCAAAAGTTTGTCACGAAAGTATTAAGCCTAACTTATAGCTCATCCGGGTATGAGCAAAATTGGAGCGTGTTTGAACATATGAGAGAAAATTTATAATATTTTTATTTTTATATTACATTATTATCAAAATCTACTAATTACTCTCTACAACTTATTTGCAGATTCATTTTTAAAAAAAAAATATGCTTGTGCTTTAAGGTCTCAATGATCTACTGTACATTAAGTACAATAGAACATTGGCACATCCCTACAATGCCCGCGATACCATTGATCCAATTGCATTGGACAATATTAATGAGGCAATGAGTGGTAACTTGGCAGCCCCAAAGATCAAGAAGATGAACTATTATATGAGGGAAGTGATCTTGATTAGGGTACTGTTGCTACGGCAGCCGGAGTGGAGGAGAGTATATATCATTTTAGGTGGTGTTCTTCTTCAAGGTCAAGACTTGACAAAAAAAAGGCAAAACTATAAGTTCAAGTTAGACACACTCGCCTTGTTGATAAAGCATCCGATGTGAAAAATAATGAGATGGAGTTCAATGAACAAAATATTACATTTCAACTTCAAATTTTTGAAAACCTTGATGAAGAGTAGACTTTTAGTTTTAGAGTTGACTTTTAGTAATGCATGTCTTATGAATTATTTAGTTTTTGAATTGAAATATTTTATTGCAAATGAGATTTTAGTTATTTATATATGCAATTAAATATTTTAATTTTTGAATATTAATTAGTGCCGCATTTTAAGAAGGCAAGCGCCTCGCCGCTCGGCAGCGCCTTGTCGCCTTTTCGCCTTTTGTGTTCAAGTCAACTTGACTCAAGTAATAATTAACAAATACCTTTTTGCTAGTGTCAGAACACCCAACAAAATAAATGAACAAGAACACCGCACAAGAATTAATAGAAGACATCTAAGCTACCATTACAAGTTAAGAAATACAAAATCCTCCCACGAGAACATCATTTGTCAACTTTTAAATCGTAAGTACTAGAAACTACAATACAAGGTTGTCTAAAGGAAAAGTCAACTAAAGACATGTCAATTCTTCCTTTATTTGCACCAAGGATGAGGGCTAGTAGTCAATGAATAAAAATCTTGAGATCTAAGGTCTCAGGTTCAAACCGGAGACAAAAAACAACATAATTCTTTCCCTCTGTTCTAACCTTTGTGGACAGAGTTACCTTGTACCAGTAGCTAGAGACAGGTAACCCACGAATTTAGTTGAGGTGCACGAAAACTGATTCGTACACCACGATTGTCAAAACAAAATAACACTTGATGGATCAAGTAAATATATCACATAATGCTATTAGCTATTTAAATCTCTGAGATTCATTTATCCTGGTCAAGGTCAGCAGAAAGTATCATGACTGATTTGGAAATGGAAAAATCCGAACTTAGCACAGACAAATACTTAAAAAAACAAAGTCCAATAACAAACACCACACTCGCAATAGAGATAGTAACTTAAGATGCAATTAAACTTCAAGCTTCTTATAATTTAGTTGAAGAACAAGTAGGCATAGTAAAGGTGTACCTGGTACGATGGCCCAAAGGCAATCCCAGTAAGCCTTGTTTGGTCTTCCCTTGGCCTATTCTGCATCAACTCGTCCTGGTTCACCTCAATAATTTTCTGCGCAGCATCGCTCCTTCCTCTCTTCCCAGGCAATCTAAAAGCAACTTCAGCCGTATCAGTAATTGCTGATGCTGTTGTTGCACTAGACTCATCAGTCCAATTATGACCATACTGCTCATAAACAGTGTAAGTGCCATAATTACTGCCATAGTTAACATGACTCACATTTGGTGGAACCGCTTGAGAATACTCACTAGCCCCGTCATTACAATAGCCCGTATATCCTTCATGGTTGACATAATCCTGTGCATTCCAATTGGTGTAATCACCTGCAATAGCATTGTGTTGTGAGGGACCATCAAAACCTCCCATTGAACTCTCAAACGATCCACCAACCAGGTGGCTCTGACTGTACCCTGTATTGGAATTAACTAGATCTTCATTCTGCAAATTTGAGTTAGCTGGATTAGGAACAGAGACATCTGCTTCAATGGTGGATCTTCTTCCGGAGCCCGAACCGAGAACACCCAAAGTGGTCGAGTTCTTTGGAGCAGGAATAGTGGATAAAAATGATTTAACTGAAGATGTTTGAGCAAAAGATTCAGACCGTTTTCTTTGATTTTCCTTTTCATCCGCATCCTCGACTTCATCGTTTTCATCCACACTATTAGAGTTGGCAGAAAAAGGATTCAGAGGAGGCTTAAATTGAACAACCCTTTTGGGTTTAGGATCCGATGAAGACAAGGGATTGGGGGGCACTGGAGGAGGATCTGGCTTGGAGGTCTTTGGACATGGAAGGACAGAGAAAAGCGAAGATGAGGAAGAGGAGTTGGGTTGAGCAAGAGAAGAGAAAAACAACGAGGGTTTATCAGAAATCCCTTGCTGCAATTCTTCAGCATCCTTAAGAGGAGCGCAATTTTTTGATTGGAATTTTGGTGGGGGAAGTGAAAGGAAAGGGTATGAAGAAGAAGAAGCAGTTGATTTTGAGGGAGGAAGAGATGAGAAAGATCGGCTGGGGTTTGAAGAATTCGAGCGCTCTACATCTTGTTGATGCTTCTCTTCATCTTCATCTGAAGAAGCATAATTTGCCAACAAAGATTCCATTCTAGGAAAACTGCTCGATTTGAGCAATATGGTAAATCAAGGGGGCGACTGGTGAGGGGTTATTATTATTAGGGTATATGGAGGAAACTTACAATCGTATTTGAAGGATATCTCTACGGACTCCGGCGTTTTCTAATTTCTATCAGCTAATCGCCGCCTTGGGGTTGGCTTGTATTCACGCAAGATAAAAAGAACTGTTTAGTGGATGTTTTATTTTATGTATATTATTCGTAGAAAAGAAAAATCCGACTAAAGGAGATCTCATAAGTATATTTTGCTGGTATATTTATGTATACTAGCTTAGACTATAATATTGAAATTGAAACGCACGAGAACTCACAAATTATCCTTAAATATATTTATGCAGTAATTAAATATATAAATTAATTTATTTATCAAAAAACAAATATATAAAAAGCTTAAGATTAATTTTTATATCAGCATTGTTTAGTAGAAAATAAAAATATTGTTCGTTGAGTTACCTAATATAAGTTACATCTTCAGTGTTCATAAAGGAAAAGCTTAAGATTATTTATAATACAAAGATAAATTAATATTTTTAAAAAATTCTGTTAATATTATAAAAAGAAAAAAAAATACGAAAGAGATATTAAAAAAAGGTTTATATGTAATTTGTATATTTTTAATAGTTACAACTTACTATTTGTCCTCTTTGATTTTATATTAATGTCTTGCACCGCAACTCTGCTAATGATGCTAAAGAGAAAAGAAAACTATAATAATTTAATAACAAATGTAATCAAAATTATAATTAAAATATACTGAATTCAAATTAAAAAATTAGATAATATAAAGTAAAGAAGCACATAGAAAACAAAAGGTAATAGAATTGATTAAATTTAAAATTTCATACAAATTCTATGCAACAAATAATAACACATATTTTTATATTCAAAAATATGAAACTACACAATAACGAAATAAGTTTACTAAGAAAAGAATAGGAGAGGAAGAGGCTAGCTTCATACCCCCTCTCACAACCAAAATTTACAATACTTTTTGATTAGTTATTTTCTACCTTAATACATGACTTATATACCTTTTTACGAAAGAGGGAAAAATTATGTAATAGAATAACGAACATTAAAATGATGCAACATTCATTTAAAAGATAAAATATTATATTACTTTAACTTAATTGATAAATTAAGTGTTGTTAGTACTTAAAATTTACCTCTGTTTACTTTAAATATACAATTTTGAATTATGATTTTCATTAGTTATATTACCTACTTGAGAAACTTATTTTTACTTTCAAACATTTGAGAGAATATATACGAAAATACTCTAAATAATAATGTAGAGAAAACAAAGTGTATTGCATATGAGCATAATAATATAACCTAACTGCTTATAACAAATTAATAACAACAAAAAAGTTTATGTTAAAGTAAAAGAATGATAACATAAAAATTATGATGAAAAAATTGATAATCAGCTACCCAAAGGATAACAACACGATAAAATACACGAATTGCATGTGAATTGTATGACTATTAATATAAAAAAAAGCCAATATAATAAGAATAAATTATACGTGATATAATTGGCCTTGAGATAAATTTAATATTTATTTAAATAGAAAAATATACATTACTATATCGTTACACAGTTGAAATGAAAGTAGTTGAACCTAACCAACATGTCTAAAATAGTAATTACGCAATTAATAACGTATGTGTTCTTTACTTGGGTGTTTCAGCATATCAGTTATTTACAAACATCTTACCCTTGAATCTTAAAACGTACAACCTGTTTTGAACGCGAAAAAATAAATTTTTGGTCAAATTTCATATATACGATATATGAGCAAATCGAAATAAAAGATCAAAAGCAATTTAAATTATTATTAGAAATTATTATTCTAATTTTAACGAAAATCACCCATATTTTATTTACTTTTTTTAAAAGAGTACAAACACTGATAAACTTTGGAAGAGAAAAATATATTTAACTTTATTATTTTCCTTATATTAATTTAAGAAATAAAATTATTATTAAATATTATTATTTTAATTTTAGCGGAGATCAACAATATTTATTTTTTTTCTTCTCTTATTATGTATATTAGGATTTCTTGTTACCCCAAGGAAAAAAAAAACCGACATTAATTTTTCATATATTTTTCTCTCGCCACATATTTTAGGACTCTTTAATAAAGGCTTTAATCAACTTTAAAGCCTTAAATAAAATAAAAATAATTATTATTATAATTAAATAATAATTATTTGAGGAAAATGATAAATGAAAATTTTGTCTATTGCAAAGTCTTTTAATGAAGTTAAAAAAATGGAGAAAAAGTATTTCTTATAATACAAGATGAATTAAGCCAGTAAATCGTCAGGGAACCAACCTACCGGTCCCAGCAAGTCATAAACGAGTTAAAATAGTTATAATAATACTCTAAATACATAGAAATTGCGGGAATCACGAAAATAAGCTCGAGGGCCATTACAGATTTTCAACTTTCGAATACGTAAAATAACACCTCTATCATTTTCATCTACTACTCCTTGTAACAATGCATATGCAGGCTAGTATGCTTAGAGAAGTACTTCGAGAATGTGATTGCTACAATTTATTCACCAACGTTTGCATGTGTTTCTTCGTAACTGCAAACATCATGCATCAATTGGATTCGACAAATTTAAAGGATGAATCAATGACATATGTCACTGGGGAGACAATGACATATGTTTAAGTTCACATGACCCCTGACATTTCAAATCCTTTCTATGATGTAATTAGCAATTATAAATGACTAAACTTTCATGTAGTGCAAAGGAGTGTTGGCCTTTCAAGTTTCTTTTGAAATTTAATTAGCAAGTATACATTACTATTAATTTACTGTATTCAATTATTTTATATTTGTTGGAAATATTATATATTGTCATGTGGCCAAATTTTGGAAGCTTATGGGCCATGTCCATGTGGCTAAAAATAAGGCTTAGTGAATAAGCCTTATGTTTAGCCACATGGCAACATAGTTGGTGACTAATGGCTTGTAATGTCATGTGTCACCAACCATGGTGGCTATAAATTGAAAATGTTGACTTTTTTTTAAGTTTAATTTTTTTTTCAATTTTGAGAGAATTCTCCTTTTAGAAAGTTTTCAAAACTAGTAACTTTTCATATATAGAAATTTTCTACTTTTAAAAATTTTAATTTTATATCGTATTTTCTTTTATAACACAACAGACTTTACCAAGCTAAAACAACCCTTTAGAAAAGGAAAAAGAAAAAAGGTTTGTAAGCCAAGTGTTGGAGCCTAAATTAATATACGTTATCTTGTTTAAGTCAGTCAGTCAGTCAGTCAGTCAGTCTTAGGTCTAAAATTGAACGTGAACAGCTAGCCATATCAACTATGGAACAAAAATAAAAGGTTGTCGGTCAAAATAGGATGCAAACTTGTATGGATAGCAATCAACAGTGTCTCTCAAACGTTTCTTCATTTGCAAGCTTTTGTTTCTTCCTTAAAAAACGGACTATGGATATTACTTTTATTGTTTGGAGGATTAGTTAGGGTAAAGTGATTTTATTTAAAAAAAAAGCCTGAGTTCATCTTTTAACTAAGTTATTCTTTGTATATATATATATATATATGGCATGCATGACTAAGAGCCTGCCTGTTTGAATTATCTTAAAAAATAAATATTTAAATTTTTTTTTATATTTATTTAAATACTTTAAATTATTTTAATTTAAAAGTACTTAAAATAAACATTGAAAAAAATAACTGGAACTTTCCCTATGATAATGTGCGACTAATGGGGTTGCTATTTACAAGTTTAGACTTCTTTTTATCAAAGACTGAGAATGGAAACCGTAGCTAATTTTTATTTCTTATGTTTCAAATTATATGGCAACTTTCAAATTTCAAGAATTAATCATTTTAGTTTAAAGGATAGAATTTTTAAATTTCTTTAAAAAAACATATATATTTGAAAAATTATGTAAATTGTCTTGTTGAATTCTTCGACAATTACTAAAACAACACATGCAATTAAGACAAATACTTCCCATGGTCTTCCACTTTCACACAAAGACTCGGGTTGTTCTTATAATTGAAGTCAAACATGTCCAAATATTCCTTGCTTTGACGCATTTCCAAGACTTTAATTAGACTTTATAAACAAAAGTATAATAGTAATAAAAGAGAAAGGTTACAATTATAGACAAACAACACACACCAGCTCATATCTACTTACGCTTTTGGTGGTGGGGTTAGAAATTTGTAAGGGGTTTAAAATATAAAAAAATAATAAATATATAAATCAATTAAGAAAGATTCAACATTTACTATATATATTTAAAAAATAATTTTTCCAAGTTGTAGGTCTATGAATGTATGAGGATTAGCTTTAGTGCATTCATCAATAAAAGAAATATATATAGTATTCATTCTGTTTTAATTAGTTGGTATACTTTTTTTCTTTTTTTAAGTTAAAGAACATAAGCTTTAATCAAAATTTTAAGATGTATTATTTAATTATATTGAAAAAAAATAAAATTGCAATGTATAGTATTTTTAGTTTATGAATATTTAAATTGTTTTAAAAATATTAAATTAATTGAATTTAATTTAGTCTTAATATTGACTCTCAAAAAATGAAATATACCACCTAATTTGAAAAGAAAAAAGTATGTTCTAATTAAGCCATAAAATAGACGAGATTATGGATCATCTATATAAAGTCAATTAATATTGAGATTATGTATCTCATCTATAGAAATATTGGGTTAATTTAAAATATTTTAAAATTGAATTAACAGGACAATCACTATGCATATTTACTCAGCAGTAAAGTATTTTATATTAAATATGTAGTAAATAGCAGATCGATAAAAGGGGGTTTAATAGATTAAAAATAAGAAACTAAAGTGTGTGAGAAATTTAATAAGTTACAAGTATCAAAATCAAGACACTAGAAGTTGAACCATAGAAAACTAATATTGGCTAAATAAATCTATCATTGATTTAAAATTTTAATTTAGTGAGTAGCTATTTTAGGCCAACTTATTATCCCAACAAATGGGAAAAAGATAGCATATCTTTGCGTAAGATTAGATGTTATTCACCTTATCACTCCAAATTCTGAAACGTTATCTTATGATATAATTATTTTAATCAATTAAAAATAAATAAATATATATATATATATGGGCAATACTATTGTAATTAAAGAAGAGAACTCATGATTACAAGAACCAAATAATAATATTAATTTAGGAATAATTAACTGACATTAAAAAAGGAACAATATAGCTACTTTTCAGTCCGAAAAATACTATTTTATGTTACCAATTAAAAAAATAAAGGTGAGTGCCGTTAATTTTTTAATTTTAATTTGTTATAACTTGTAACTGTATTTCTTAAAAAATATATTATCCACTTTTACACGAATTACACTAAAAGTCCAAAAACAAATGGGTGTGTGTTAGTTAAACACACAAGTATTGGGGTTGAAAATTTTTAATTTGGGATAGCCAAACAAGGCACAAGATTAGGGTTAAATGATTGGTGATTAAAATTAATTAATTTAATTAAGAGCCAAAATTAAGAAAGATGGCCGGCCAGGGTGTTGAGACAAGGACAAAAGTGGGACCCCACCAGCTGCTACCCCATCTCCCAACTTGTCTTTTTTATGTTGCTTAATTTTTTTTTCTAGAGTAATATAAAATTAATTATTAATTTAAGCATTATTTAATGAAAATATGGTCCCACATATCTTTCCCCTATCTCACGCTTCTCCTCAGCTTTGCATTTAAAATCTGGTCAACTTTGTTCTCCTTAACCATGATTACTAAGCTCTTGTTTAACCCTAAGCCTAACCACACATATACTAATAACTAATTCAGGTTTCATTTTACTTAAATAAATTCATCATTATTTTGTTTTTCTATTCAATTAATTTACTCAATTCGTCCTATATTAATTGTTCATAAGTAGTATAATTATAAATGTCTCAAATTATTTGTCTACAGACTAAATCAAGAAAAAATTAATTAAAATTTTTCATGTTACCTTTATAATCAATATTGTTTGAAGGTAGGTATATTGAAGTTAGTTGTAAAGTTCTTAAGAAATAAATTAATAAAATGATTTTTATAATTTATAATTTCTTAAAAAATATGTAAAGTAAAAAATGGACAACAAAGGAATAACAAACTTGGAATACATTCATTTCTTTAGAGTCTTCACCTACCAATTTTTCTTCTTTCATTTTGGATGAAGAGGGAGGAGATTTTATAGAGTAATAATGTTTCTTGAATTCGGTGTTTGACAAAAATGATGAAGAAATTATTAGATAGACTTTTATTTAGTATCTATGTTTGTGATGTGATGATATTGATAATAAAAATAGTAAAAGATGGGTCAAAATACTATGCAATTCCCGACATCCTTATCATCTATAGCTCTAGAAAAACTTGGACTGATTCTAAATAATAATAAAAGAAAGAAAAGTAAGAAACTAATACACATTTTCTTACGTTCTTTGAAGTAATAAAGGTTCAACAAATTAAGGCTAAGTTAGTACTATTTGTTTTCTTATATTACACGACTATGTGCTCTTTTCTTCTTTGATATACAGATTAAATTACAATCACTTTCCATAATCTTTCCACCTTTTACCTTTCACAACTAGAAACCAGCGACCATTTAAATTTTATAATTAAATAATAAAAATCTCATGCATAGCTAAGATTATCATAAAATTCAATTACTTTAGAGATGTATAGATTAAAAATAATGACCAAATTCATAGCTAATCTCGTATTTTCTTTTAGTGTTTATACATATTAATTCTATCAATTCGACACAAGTTAAACTTAAACTTTGATATGCTAGCATTAAAACTTACAATAGTTGATTTCTTAATTATTAATATATAAAAGAAAATTTAAATATAATTTTTTTTTAATCAAAACTATTAATTGAGTGACAGGATATTTAAAAAAAAAAAGATAATCCTGAAATTCTGCTTGTCATTGTTTATGAGAAAATTTATTAAACGTTGCGCCAAGTATGTCTTTACAAGCTGTTAATACAAGAATCCACTTGTCCTCGAACGTAATTCATTGTCAACCATGCCTCTCTCAGCTGTTCATATAAAAAATAATTATTCAACTTTATTTATTATTTAAAAAATCAAAAAGATAATTTATTATAAATATTTATCCTTGTTATTGATTATAATCATTAGCCAATTTATTTACAATAGAAATGAATTTATTAATTTAAAGGTATATTTTAAATCAAACATATACAAGTAAAAGTAAATAATAAAAATATTATTCGTACCAATACATCTTAATTTAAAAATAATTTAACTTTATATTTTTTGTTGTACATCTGAAGCTAATGACACAATCTTTTAATAACGATAATCTTTTTTACTTTTATAAAATAAGATTAAGATTAAAATTAAATTTGTGTACATATTAACCTTTCTAATACTCAACTTATTCTTATTGATATGTAATTGTAGTTCCCAATCAAATACCTTAAATAAATTTGAAACTCATGCTTATTGTTGAATAAAAAAATAATTTAAAGCAGCATAATATTTTATGTGTATATTTAAACATTTTAGGGTGAGAGAAGAAAGATTGCGTTTGTTGAACAAGCCTTTATCTTCCCTCTCCTCCCTTCTCTCTTCACTCGACCAAATCCTCACCACCAACAGCAGTCCTCCTCTTTCTTTTCTCAAATCAAATCTAGGGTTTCATTCCTCTCCTCTTTCTACAGTAATATTATTTTTATAAATCTCCTACTTCTTCCATCTTAAATAAAAAAAAAATAGTTTTAATTTTAATCATAGTATATAATATATATGTATATATATATATATATATATATTTAAAATCTCCTGTTGTTGTGTACTCCATTAGTATTTTTTTTTTTTTTTAACTTTGAATATTGTTATGGTCATTATGGCTGGTCTAGATTTAAGTAGTGCATCTCGTTACGTTCATCAACTTCACCATCCTGAATTTAACCTCCAAATACAACCCCAAAATGAAGAAGAA
>JBDJHY010081030.1:0-11557 GCA_039654485.1 Withania somnifera
CCATTGGTTACACTATAAGGCAAAGCCTTCCTATATATCCTGCTGAGTTAAAATTCCACTAGTAAAAGTTTGAGTGAAGATTGCAATTAAAAAAAAAGATCAACAAAATTAAATGAGTCCTTAATTGATTCTCTACTTCATGCCTGATGACGGTAGAACGATAGAATAACCACTGTTAACTTTAAGTCTCCTTATTGAAGAAAGGGCCAGATTCAAGTAAGCAGCAAATTAGAAATATTATGCTAGTCAATAATAGTATCTTCTTAAAAATGAGTAAATACAAGTAGCTAAGTAACTAAAGAACCGGATTACCCCAAATTCACCTAAAATAGAAATTTAAATGAAAACTGGATAGAGAAGCAGACTACGGGAATTAAGAACTTCACTTACTGTTGTAGGAGATACCGTCGAAGGAGAAGCAAAGAACCCAGGCAAATTGTTCTGGCATTGTCCCTTCTTTCATTATCATATATGCCTTAAAAGCATTCATTATTTGACTGTGAGCGCTCATTATTTGATTATGATTCTCTTGACATTCGGATGAACATGAACCTTCACCATTTGCTGCACTTACACCACCAAAACGAGGTCTGTCTTGTTTAAAAACTCTACTAGGGACAACTCCTAATCCCATGCATCTCACCCTTCCAGAGTGCTCAGGTCCTAGCACCTTACTAACATCATTTGGTGAAATTTGACTCATCTATGGTGCTTTGGCTCAAAGCTGACTCAATTTTTTTCCTACAAATACAAAACTCACTATCACAAATAAACCAAAAGAACATCGCATAATTTCATATTTTAGACAACTCTGTCAAGTAAAAGTGTCCACATTGATGATTCTGTTATAGAGAGATTCAATATCAACCACACACACTCAACCTCAGCAGTTAGTAGAAGCAGTGAACATAACCATACAATTTCAAGATGAACATTACGATATGTACAAAGAGAGATCTTCCAGAGATCTCTGGAGGTCAGTGTTGTGTTCTTCTGATAAATGATCAAAGAAGAAAATAACTGTACAATTTCAAGGTATATGGAATGCTTCCTTCCTATGAAAACTATACCTCATTATAAGGTTAGCAATTCGCCAAACAATAATTTTCTTCTCCTAGTTGAATTCCTACAAATATAAAGCTTTATGTGATGTTGTTTCTCCATCATCTGTGAGGGCAGATTAGGATGCGGTGCTTTAAGATATCTCTCAACTTGTAGGTTTCTTCCCTTGATGCTTTACTTATTTGCTTGGTTGCTTTAACAGACTTGGCGAACAAGATCCCTCGTGCAGAGCTAGATCTCGTTCTTCTTGAACTTTTTTTATACATATGATGAATCTCATTTCTTTCCCATTCCAAGCTAAAGTGACTACTCTACCTCTAATTTTTATCTAGGTGTTGTATTTCTATATACTTATGTTTCCTTTTTTGCTTCATCCAAAAGCATTTTATATCTAATCTCAACACTTTTGATCATCTCTTTCATGTTCGCAGCCTCCTTTTTTTTACTAGTTATGCAGTACTAAGTTTCTCCTTTCTGTTCTTTTCTTCTGCCTCTTTTGCCAATTCGAGTTCAGACTTGTTCTCATTGACAATCAATCCATATAATTCAGAGTTGCTTGTACTTCACTTTAAGTTAATAAAAGAATCTACTGAATATCAACCACATAATCAACCTCAGCAGTTAGTATAAGCGGTGAACATAATGAAGATCTTCCGCCCTCGAGCACTTGCTATTGCAACTCAGTATTGTTAAAGTCTAAAGAAAATGAAAATTGCATTTACACGAAAAACTAGTTGACCTACAAAATTACAAAACTCATGAAGCTTATATCTCTTGCCAGGAGAATTATGTCAAATTCCATAGCTTATGTTATTACTCCTTAAATACTTACAATCCGGTACTCACAAAGAACCACATGGATCGAAAGAATAATATTCAGCCACAGCAAGCCAGTAGCAGCTTTCAAGCAAGTAATAGGTGTTTTACTTCCCTTTTTACCATTATAGGAAAAATATATAAGTTTTAAGGGAAAATAAAATAGAATGGCTAAGTGTCAAACTATTCCGAAACTTAAGAAAACCCCAAAATAATTTGAAATAACAGAGCCGCCACTTAATTTTTAAAAAAATTAAGAAAATTTTATTAAATCTTGGAATTTCAAAAACTGGAACAAAATTCAAAGTTAGAAATTCCAGGGAAGATTCAATTAATGACCGAGGAAGGTTTTTAAGCCACTTCAGGAGCATCCCAAAACGGGGTTCCCCAATTTTTAACTCTATCAAAAATGTGATTATTTGAATGCATTCGTTATGTTGCAAAACCAATAAAGACTAATCAAGTTTTAATACATGTGTGTTTTGGCCACGTTTGCAAAATATAATTACTCTTACGAAAACTTTACAAATGAAAGAGACGAGTGTTTTTTGTGAATCTTTTATAACAAAAAACGTGATAATTTTCATACGGCCTTGAAATCTAATTCAATATGACAGATATGATAATTACTTGATTTTCGCAGATTTAACTCCATTTGTTTAAACTTTGAAAATAGAACAAAGTGAGTTGAGTGAATAAATTAATTTCTTAAAAATCAAAAGAATAGAGAAGAGGCTACATCCTTGGGAAGTCGTTTTAGACTAAGCTTCGAAATTTGCTAGTGTCAGATAGAAATAAGCAAAATAAGCATACAAAATAAAAATAAAGATAAAAGAGTTTAAGGGCCGAGCCTGGGAGCCGGCCTTAGGCCAATTTATCTTCTTCACTCTTCTGAGAGCTTCTAGTCCTCAAGCCATTTTGGATTTGATTGAGGTCCGACTTGATTTGGGTTTTAGCTCGAGGAATGCAAGGGTATGAGTCCCAATTTGACTCAGGCAGGAGGTTCATACAAGAAAAGAAGGATTAGTACTTCGAGGTGTCAATGAATGAAGACTTTGAATTAAACACACACATGGATGTTAGCATATAGCAGCAGGTTAATGGTTATAGAGATGAACAAGGCCAGCCACAACCATAAAGAGCAGTGGATGAACCTAGTCTTAACACACAGCAAGTGCTTATACTCCTTTAGACAGAAATAAAATCAACTTCAACTATGAAACTTGATCAAGTTTTTGCACATAGAATACTTAAAGGGAAAAGCAGGCAGGTGTGTTAAAACAGTTTCAAAGAAAAAGCAAGTAGATATGCCAACAGTCCAGTGCACAGCAGGTTTCAAGGCATAGAGAATATACCGAAGCATAGTACTTCCATTTACATAATCCGTTTACTAGGACCAACGTCAATCGCACACAGAAGCAAATATAGCATTGCTACTGGTTCCCCAACAGGTGAACTATACAGGATCAAGTAAGCCATTTTCATTCAATTAGCCAACATATAGAGAGAGAGAGACACACACAACACTTATGAACTAAACATATGCTAAAGACAGATGATTATGCAATCATGGACACAAGAACAGACCCTAGCTATGGCATTTAGACTCAACCTTTTCCAGTTTTAACTTCAGCTTAGGCATACCAGACCAACTTGCACTTGTATCATTATACTAAGTTGAGAGATTCCTCTAGTGATCATGTAGGCAATGAACTACCAATTTCGGTTAATTAACTTAACTAAGCATATCACAAACAGGAATGTAGACATGTAAGCAAGTAATATACAGGTCTCAGACATATCAAACCAGACTCAACATCTCAAGGCTTCAATTCAGCACGCATCAACATCAGCCTCTTAACTTCAGTTTTAGTTTCAGATTTAGACTTAAGCAAGTATGGGCCAAACTGATTTAAGTACATCATGTAACCAGTTATAGAACACAAATGAAGACATTACAACACATACAAGACAGTTATTTGGAATATGCAAGCCTAAAGATGTAACATACAAGATCAAAACTCTAAAATAAGAAAACTTTGACTCTTAGAACTTAAAGAAACAGTGAAGAGAACATTTGAAATCAGGCACACAATATTAACATCTAAACTCATGATATCACTTATAAAATCCAGTTATTCCAGGAAAAGAAAATACACTTCTCAAGTAAGACTAAAGAGGCAGTATACTTTTGCAGGGCACAGGTAATTAGCTTGCATATATCAAGGTATTATCATGCACCACTCAATCAAGAAAACATGGATGAAAACTTGCACAGTTCTAATATAAGATCAGACAAGGCAGGCATAGTTGGCATGGCCTAAGATAGTCATGTTGATTTCACACACTTGAACCTCTTAACATATCGCATTTCATCATGAATTGCAGCAATCAGTAGTAACGTAATCAGGCACAAGCACTTAATTGTCAATTAGGATTATAGACCTTATGAAGTCTAGAAAGAACTATGCTAAACAGAATGCAGAAGATAGAGTCAAAACAGACAATATCAACTCCACTAACATGGTCCAAGACACATAATCATTTACCAAGAACAAAACAAGAATTAATATAAGATGGGAACAACTGGCCTCAATTTTAGCAGACTTGACAGAATCAACTGAGGAAAAGACATGCATGATCAGATTTTAATTTGGATAAAAGCTTCTAAGCACATATATGTGTTAAATAACATTATCATGAGGTATAAGGAACAAAGGCTCAGAATTAACATGCAACACATAGCAATCAAGGCTTACACTCAACATGTGAACACTGAATATCAATTTTCATTTGTAAATGCACCAACAAATAAGTTCAAAAAATCTGCTTACCTTAGGACATCCAGAAATAAAGATCATATCAATTGACTAAGCACAGTTGAAAAGGGCACATGCAAGGGGTAGACAATAAGCAGGTTTTGAGAGAGAAGAAGCTTTACAAGAAGTGAACTAGCTGGCAGCATACAACACACTCAGCTCACAGTAGCACAAGTCTAAATGATGATGCTGTTTTAGAGAGGATGCACATCCACATATAGTTCATTAGTCATGTCAAATAACATGCATCATAGGGACAATTAAAGGTCTTGTTGCTTTAATGCATTTTTCAGATAACTAAGGCAGCATATCAATAAGGTATATGAGGAACAGTAGGAGATCAGACCTTCTTAGCACATAGTTGCTCACTAGACGACCATATATTTAATATGCAGGAATATGTGGTTCACAATTAACTGAGATTTGAGTTAGACAGGCAGAAATGATATAGAGAAGGCAGTTCAGGAGTAAAATTATACAATTATTAGCCAGGTCCAGACCCACCGGGGTTCTTTAGTGCTCATAATCACAGATCACACAAGGCAGAGCCATTCATCATATTTTTCCTAAAAGACAAAGACTCTTTAAGAAAATAAAACTTGAACCATATTACAGAAAGAGACATTTTAATTCCAATTCATCAATCCAACTTTTTCCATGCATGATTTCCAATTATCTATGGCACCTATCAAATGATATCAGGCAGACGCTACTTAACAGAGAGATTATCCATTCTCATTCCAGTATTTTCAGGCAAGAGATTATACATATTGCAGGCTGATCTACATACCTCATTCACAGAATATGCAGTTGATCAGAATGTGCCTGTCATGAAATACTATCTTAAGCTTTTATCTTGTTTAACAGAGAATACGTGTCTCACAAGGCTCAAGTACACATAGGCATACAAGCATACTGGACACAGTTGGAGACAAGAAGCAACCAAGCATTTAAGCATGATAGAATAGAGGAATTCTGACCGAGTCCTGGCAGAACAAGTAATGCTAAACCAACTCATAACAAAGAGTTGTCAAGGTTCATACATTTCAGGCAAGGTTACATAGCAATCTTGGAGAGTCACTTCATGCAGAGAAATGTTAGCTCATCTTATCACAGAAAAGTTGAATTCAAGCCAATTTGCACACTCATATGCACATGACCAATGAGAGTTCTTGCAAAGTCCAATAGGCAGCTAGGAAGTCAAGTGAAATTAGGCAAATGACCAGTCAGCTATTAGTGTTAAAAAACTGATAAGCAGATCTAGTCTGGAAAAGATAATTAGAACAACTCTTATCCTCAGTTCAGCATTATATCTTTTAATTCATTCAAAAAATGACTACCAAACAAGACAAACAAGAACCACGTTCACACTCATAGCACAATATCAAACAGAAAATCATTATTCAGTTGTCATTAATGCAAAGAGCTGGCAATACATACCTTGACACTACTATAAAGGAAGCATTAAACAGTGCTCACATGTTAACCAAGAAAACCTTAACTAGTTATGAAACAGTCACTTTTAATATCAAAAGAACAAGAATTCAAGCAAACACTTGATATGCTTCTAGCCATAGATAAACACCCCGTAAATACAAAGGCAGCTACTGAAGGCAACATACAAGCTTCAAGAAAAGTTCATACAACCTGCTACAAGTCAAATCATCCTATTTTCATGCAACTTCTAAACAGATACCCTACCCTCCATCTACTAATCACCCTAAAAACATGCAAAGGAAGCTTTAGCTGGATAAGACCCATGTGAGCAATGATTGTGCAGTCACCATACACCACCACCCAGCTCACAACCATTCATATGTAGTTACCCAACTAAGTCAGGGTTTAATGCAACAAAAATATAACATACCACAACAGAATCATGAAAATAAAGAAGAAAAAAGGATCAATCAGCATGTTATATAGGTAGGAGGAAAGCACAAACTTGGTTTGATTTTTCATTTCAACCAAATTATACCCTCCAAATTTTAGCTAAGGTTATTTTAACCCCTGCATTTAATAAGATTTTACGAAGGTCATACAAATCCTTAAATAAACCGCAATAAAATGAGTATTGTTTTTAGTAGTGATTTAAGATATATAAGTTGGTGTGATATCCCTAATAGACGGATTGCTAATGACAACATGTCAAGTTTCATATCTTAGGCTCATTCTTAAGGTTCCCTCGATGTAGGACCAACAGACTATTAGGTAGGTTGGAAATCTTAGAAGGTTAGAGATTCATATTTAATTTTAGGCGTATTTTATATTTATTTTTTTTTAAGGAAAAATTACATGATATAAGATAATTAAGATCCTAATTATAATTCATAACAATTATTATTAATAATTACTCCTAATGGTAACAGGTGGCATTATTTTATGAGAGTATCAAATATTTTCATTCAATACACTTAAAAGATTTATCTTATCTTATTTTTATGCCTATCAAAATAAATTTTGTAGCAAATTCGTCGCAAATTTTAATTTTACATATTTACTTTAGCTATGAAATATATTTGTCGTTGTTGTTTGTAACATTATACCCTGCTCAATGGCTACAAAAGAGGTACAGTGGTTGCAAAACTATAAAATACGCTACATTCACAATTGGTATTCAAAAAGATCCAAACATCAAAAAAATACAATATTTAGTCTGAACAAAAGATGTTATTGTTAAGCATAAACATCCAAAGATACGACAATAAAGTCCAAATAAATAGGCTATCATTAAGCACAAAATATCCAAAAACACGATAATAAAGTCCAAACAAAATAGGATAACTAATATGAGGTTGGAGAGTTCATTCATCATCAAAACTCGATGCATGAACCTTATCAATGTTAGGATCAAGAACAGCAAGAACTGAGGCTGAAGAAATTGATGCATCCACACGCTCAACCAATATAGGAAGCATACGTTATGTCAGTGCAGAAACCAATAGAGTCACTAACTTATCCAGAATATCTATAGGTATTGATTGTGCATTTGAAGGTTCAATTGAAGAAGACGCATAGTAGTAATTTGCTTAATATCCAAGGCCATATATTCTTTTTTCTTTTCTCCTCCGATTGTTTGATAATATGCTTGAAATTGGTCGGTAGTAGACTGAGTTTAGGACGGTTGTTGCACTATATCTTGATATTTTTCATGTAAAAAAGTTTTATAAATGTGAAACCTAAGTTAGATCATTCCAAGAATCTATGCAGACATCGGGTGCTAGCCAGTCAGTTTAGAGTGCCTCCAGTTCAACAGTGAGTCATTCTGATTCTTACCAAAGGGGTTCAAGCGGAGGTGGCCATTCGGGGTTTCATAGTTCATCATATCATCTATCAGCTCCGGGTGCTTGCTTTTACTTGTGATCTTAGTCCTAGGCAGAAGTTTTGTCCCCAGCACATACAGATTGAGTCTAGCAGGATTTCCAGGTCTCGCATACTCCAGATAGATCATTGATGCCTACTGGTAGAAGTAGGAAAGGTGGACAGACAATGAGAGGTTCTCAAAGTGGTAGAGGCTTTTGGTCTGATAAATTGGATAGGACCGATAAATCGGCTAGCTGGTCTGATAAATCAGTCCCTACGGGCATAAATTGGGATTTTTAATTTTTACCCGAACTCTTCTCATTTTTCATGCAATCCACGAACTAAAACCCTATTTTTGAGAAAGTTGATCAAGGTTTTCAAGGATAATCAATGGGTTAAGTTTTCTAAACCTATTTCCATCAAATCTAAGTTACGTTATCATGATTTCTCATAGAAATTTCAAGATTTTGGACCCCAAAATAGTGGATAATTGTTGAACTCGAAAATAATGGAGAACTTGGGAATTTTGATATGAAATGAAATGGATTTTCAATGAAACTTAATGTTTAACATCACGTAGTGATGGGTAATATTATTTTATGATCAAAATTCGGTCTCGACTCCGTTGGCCTGGGGTCGGCTTTTATATAAACGTTGATTATTTGATTTTAGGTTGATTAGTGGTTGTTTCTTGGATTTCTTATATGAATGACTTGATTTCGCTCAATTGGAGGCCATTCAGAAGGGAAAGACACTTGATTAGCTACCTTCTTCAAAATTAAGGCAAGTTGACATTTAATGACTTTCTATAAATTGCTAACAATTGCTTGCTAATTGTCTCACTTGCTTGCTAATTATTTTGCGACTTGGGATTATATATATACTTCAAAAAAAATTGGTGGTATCTATCATGTTGATTCTAAAAATAAATGAGTGGAAAAAAAATCATACTTGAAGAATTTGTAAACCATGATCTTATTTGAGGAATTTGTTGAACTTTGACCATGCTTGATGAACTTGTTGAATCATGACTTTTGTTGAGTTGTATTTTAAGCTGTTGGTTCAAATATGTTGTTGGAGACGAAGACTTAATTAAGTTTCAAGGTCTAATTATGTACTAGTTGATGAAAATGCTCATGATAAACAAATAACAATCTTGATATAAAAAAATTGATGCCTGGTAGACTAAATTGGAATAAAAAAGCTATCCTTGGTAGAAATTGTCCAAAAGGGCTTCATGTGTTGAATTGAAATCTCATTTTGTGATGCTTTTTATGGTTGAATTGTAATGAATATTCATTAATGAAATTGGATTATGAATCTTCAAATTTACCTTGATAAGATTATTGAACTTGTTGATATTAATTTGGTTGTCCATAGAACCTTGATTGAGATGTGATGATGACACCACCAAGGATCTAGATCGGGTGTCTATAATGTGATGATATGATTATATTGTGAGAAAGGCATAGTCGAGACCCTGATCGGATGCCTATGTTATTGAATTAATATAGTCAAGGTCCTGACCGTGTGTCTATATATGTATACTTGAGAGGTATATTCGAGGCCCTGACCGGATACCTAATTATGATGATTGGTGTTGGATATTATCGAGGAATTGAGAAATACCATTTATTATGGGTTTTTTGGGGCTTGAGGTCCCTATTGATGACTTTTGCTATTGTCGGATTTGGACTTTCGTGATTATTCATCCCTATTACATGATTTGTTGAGATTGACTATTTGATCATATTTGTTATATCTTTGTAAACTGTTGTTGGGGTGTTGTATATAATTGGTTGTAGGTTATAGTATTGTTTGAGTATCGATTGGGATATTGGGGGCCTTTATTTTTATTTTTTATAGTTAGACAGTCGAGGACGCTGCTAAGTACTGTTGTTCTTGTATTCGTTTTTGCTTTTCTATATTATTGTGTAGGTATCGAGCCTCGGACTTAACAATTTACCCTCTTCTCATAAGTCCAGGCAGACTTTGAGGATTTTGAGGTAGCTAGTCTGTCTTTCATCAGTTGTCACGAATTTTCTCAATTTGCTTTATTTTTTAGTATCTTTAATTTGTCAAGACTTTGTAGGGATATTTAAACTCCTTGTATTTATATTACATAGGGGCTTGTAACGGTGACACTTCTTCTTGGGTAGAATTTATTATATATGTATTCGTATTGACTTCCACATTTAGATGTCTGTTTTGGTTTAACTTCCGCCTTCACTTGTTTTGTTACTATTCGGCCGACCTATCGAGATTGGGGAGTTAGGTGTCGTCACATCCGATTTTTGGGGCATGAAAAGTATCAAATGCCCTCAAGGAAACGTCAATCTATAGGTAACACACTTCAATAATATTTCATATATGTTCTATCCGTATTCACCTGTTACCGAAGATTGCAACAGTCAGGTATCCAGTATATGTTTATTAACCCAATTAGATACCCTTTGTCAAAATTTGCCACAATCAAGTTTTCAATATTATCATTAACTTATTCATGTCTTCTGCCAAAGTCCGACACATTCAGGTTTCAACATTAATATTATCTCACGTATATGCCTGTTGCCGAAGTCCAACAGAGTCAGTTTTAAATTTTTTTATCCGTATTTGATATACATGCCTGTTGTCGAAGTCTGACACAGTTCAATCCTTGATATTATCAATTTACGAGCCAATTTTCACCACAATCGTGATATCTAGAATCAAGTTGCCAAATAATCAAATCATCAACAAGTTACCACCTTAACGATAGATACTTAGTCAAGTATTTCTAGAATAATCAAGTTGTGAACAAGTTGCCACAACAACAAATACTATTAAGGCCACTTAACAATTTCAACAACTATTATCCAGATATCCATAATGCAAATTGAGTCTATTAGCATCAACAAATACAAGGAGATGGTATGACTTTATTCACCATAATTCAAGCCTAATTGATAGCTCCACTTTATGTCTAACCCCCCAAGTGGTCCATTTTCCATTACAATGTTACTAATAGTTAAAAAAGGGCACCTTCTAAATTCAATATGTAATTAGACATTTAACTCTACACCAAGACATCATATTTTCAATACATGATTCAATCCAACACTTCATAATATAATCAATTATACATGTAAGCCAACATTTTTCTCATATTTTTACATTATTTCAATTAGCACAATTCTAGTCATAACATGATAGTAATTCCAGACCACCCAAGGCACCCCAAATGGCAATACAATTAGCAAGCAATTGTTAATAATTTATAGAAAGTCATTAATCCTCAACTTGCCTTAATTTTGATTAATTGAGCTACTTAGGTGCTTTTCCTTTTTGAATGACCTCTAACATAGTAGAATCTATTCACAACCACATTACACAAAAGAAAATAAACACAATCAACCCCCATATATTGTATTTAGCATTCTAATTAAAATTCCACCCGGGGCCTAGAATATCAAAATCCATTTTTTATTATGAAAACATGTTGTCCGATACTTGGGGAATCCAATTGTCAAGTTTGAACAAAACCCCATCCCATTTCGATGTTCAAATAAAGGTTTTACCAA